>CM060951.1:112480473-112602973 GCA_030765055.1 Mantis religiosa | reverse complement strand
AAATAAACAAGAACCAAATACATGGAAAACAATACTATGAAAAAGTAATATGGTATGACAATTTAAATATCTTGGGGAAATGATTCAGGAAAATTGAATCGGAACTAAAGCAAACAAAAGCAAGTGTCAAAAAAAAAAAAAAAAAAAAATGGAAACAGCATACCGGCTTACTCAAACAATATAATAAAAATGCATGTCTAAATAACAAAATTAAGACACTGTAACGCAGTAATTAAACCAGAGTGCCTCTGTAGAGCAGAAACATTAATTTTGGAAACGCAGGTATTGAAAATTGATTGAAAAAAGAACGCAAAATTATTGGAAAAGTTTCGGCCCACAAGTCTTAAGTAGAAGTGAAAAGGAAATAAAAAAAAGTATACAGACATTCATAGTGACAGACATTGTGTTATTAGAAAACGAAGATTAAAATGTTATGGATATATTAAACGATTTACTTCAAATAGGCTCATAAAACAAATTATGGAATTTTACCAAAACAGAAGGCAAAGGTAAATACTGAAATGAATTGTTGAAGTAAAAGATGATTTAAAATTGGCAGGTATCACTCAAGACGACATCCCAGACAGGAACGTCTTTAGAATGAAGATGCACAAGTGGCAAGTTGACAAGATGACAAACGGAAGAAAAAGACTGGAACAATGTAGAAAGAAAGCCAACAGTCAAAGATGAAAGAACTTTGGATTCATAAAAGAGCTACGAAACGTCTATTGCGTAGTCCTACATGGGCTCATTCGCATAAAATTGATATCATCATCATCATCATCATCATCATCATCATCATCATCATCATCATCATCATCATCATCATCATCATCATCATCATCATCATCATCATCATCATCATCATCATCATCATCATCATCATCATCATCATCATCATCATCATCATCTTAATCATCATCATTATTTTAAGCTCCGCTGCCGCACGTGATACAAACTGATACTTCCCAAGAAAAACAAATATGTGCTTTTAATCATAAAATTGAAGCTAAGTATAAAAACATATATTAAGAATATAATGTTTACATATTGTTGCGAACCCATTATTTACGACAGCGCGCGGCTCGGAGAGATAACGGATGGAGAGTGTATCACGGAGATAAACAGCCTGCCTAAGCAGATAAATATAGCACGGAGATAAAAGGCTGGCCGACACAGATAAAGTTACGCGTCTGGAACATTCGGGTTTCATCTAGTGACAGAACATTCGATTTCTTGTAAGTTACAGAATAATCCAGAAATGTCTAGTGGTATATATATAACAGGCGACACGCCAGCGAAGTAGTCGTAATGAGAGAGTGTAATCAGAACTGCATTCTGTGAACGTTGTTTGTTTGTGGTCAACGACATTGGAAGATTGTAATTGTGTATGTGACGTAACTCTGCTATTGTGAGGATTGTCCAAAGTGTATTTCTACGGAAATAAAGAACATTTTGAATTTCTGCAACTTGGACTTCTAATTTTACGAAACCTCAAAGTCACAATGTTTATAATATTACTGTCTGCACAAATTGTAGACTGCAAATTAGACGCTCTAAAATAAGCAGTATGGGTTGTACATTTGGGCCTAATCTTACAATTTAACATTCTTATTTTAAATAAACAACTTAGAAAAGAGTAATTTTATAAATAAAACAGCTGTGAATATTAAAGTATGGCTAAACGCATAATCCCTAGATTTTGAATAAAGCATTATTCTTAACATTAATTTTTGTAGAAATATTTTTCTGATGGATCACCCTAAAGGTCGAGTTCGTCATGGAGAGGGCATTCACAAAATGTCCCAAAAATGAGAGGGGGCCTAATAAATCTAATAAATGATCTTTAGCTTTTTAAGAAACACAGTCTTGGTAAGTATACAATTCATTGGTTGCGTGTCGCATTTTGAGAAGAGACTTCATAATAATTAATATTATTATTGATTTGACAGGCGCATGCTCAGCACGAATTTTTTGCCACATTTACTTACTGATCAATGTTTAGAATCAATGTGCATATATTCACCAAGACTTAGTACACAAGTGTATAAATTAAGATACAAGTATAAACAAATCAAATACATATTTTGATTTTATGGATAAAAGGTTGTTCTACAGAGCATATTTTCGTCTAGAAGTTAAAGCAATTACAGTTCATTATTTTCTTTTCTTATAAACTTGAACTATCTCGAGGATAAATAGCATTAAATTGGTTTTAATTATCTTCATAGTAAATGGAAGACGATAATGACAATGACTAAGAAGAAAACTACTCCAGCTTATTAGCCAAGATAAAAACACAATATAACTTTATCACGACGAGTTACATTTATGACTCACGTCTGCGAGGTTGTGGGTTCAAATCTTGATTACTGAGGAATATGATCAAGCACTTCTTACGTCTAAATTATATACAAATAATTTATATATTATAAAACATTTTTTTCAATATCTTTAAACTGTAGAGAATTAAAAATAATTCAGTTTGTGTAACGTATTAAATAAAGTAGGAAATATAAATATATTTTCATATAATTCAGTTTTATTTTCACATTTATTTTAGAAGGTGATTCCCATTAATATCCAGCAAAATTGCAGATCTTAATAATAGTAATTCGATACTTTGAGAAAACTGATTTTGAAGTATGAAAAACTAAATTACAAGAAATTGGGAGGAAATAACGTGCATAGTATTACACACACATATGCAGTAGGCGTAGTTAAACGCCGCATTATTTAAATGTCATGTTTTTTTGTTTTATTTATACCCCGCCTTTAACTGTAGTGGTCATATCGGCGGCCGTTCTCCTTTGGAACATATCGATGATGTTAACTCGTATTCGTTGGGTTTTAATCATTAGATCTCGCACATTCGCACTCTCATTCACACATCCAGACTCTAGGGAAGATGAGGAATTGTCTTGGTCGGAGAAAAATCTCCAACCCTACCGCCAGGAATCGAACACGAGACTCCTAGTACGGCAGGCAGGTGCTCTACCGACTGAGCTACGGGGCCAGCCTAAATGTCATTGAAAAGGCCAAATTGGTCATTAAACGCACTATTTATATCTACCCATATCATAGCGCTTAAGAGCTCAACATTTCTATTCTTTTCTATCATTTGAAGAACTATAAATTTACATTTTTTTAAGTATTTCGGCCACTTAGAGCCCTTAAATACCTATATGCTACGAAGATCGTGCATTTCGAATTGTAGCAATTAGACACATGGGTCAAGCAACTAGTAAATCCGGTTTTAGGTAATGGGAATTACAAGAGGCACATAAGTATTAATTCTTCGCGGTCATGTTTATTATTTTGTTGGAAAATGTTTAACAGATTCTTGGCTATGCGTATAAAAAGCACACTGTTTCCGGAGCACACCACATGGAGGTAATCTGCTGTCACATACAAAAATGTATGTTATTATTATTGTTTTTATATCACTATGTTTCTGAAAGAACACGACATTGTCTTTTCTTTTTCTTCATTCAAAAAGAATTCGTAATTTTTCTTCATTATTTAAGTTCATTCCGATAAAATATTTTCGTTCAGAACAGAATGAGTGGCATCTGAAACCAGATAAATCAATTATCTGTATAATTACCAGGTAATAATTAACTGCTATGCACCCTGCATTTCCGTGTGAGTCGAACCGTAGGTAAGACTGGAATTTCGATACAAGTAAGAGAGTGATGTTTTGTCACATTTGTTCGCACTATTTAGAAACATTTTTTATATTAAATGTGCAAAACTGCACAACGGTTTTACTCAAATGCAAAGTATAACTTTTTTAAGTTCTATTTATATTACTGTAGTCTTACCCTGTCGTAATCACATAATATACGCCAACTTTGCATTTCTCCAATACTGTCCCCAGTTTATATATACCTACACATATTTCCAAATTGTGTGGGAACAGAACACATGTACTACTGAGCTCATTTTCAAAGGCCTTGGCCTTCATACACGGCTCTTAATTTGCAATGCTTGTCATTGTTGCGACACTGTAAACCTAAAGATAGCAAGCAGACTGTAATACCTAGTAAATAATTAGGTTCCTGTCAAAGCATTTTTCTTAAACTTGTAGGCTATAAATAAATGTGCGTTGATGGCGTAAAACCCAAGAAGAATGACAAAGGTTCTCTGTCCTGATGGTGCTTACGATTATGTCCTACGTTTCTCGCTTTACTTGTTAGTGTTTAGACGATTTTCCCACAATTTCTTGTATTGTTATTCTATAAATTCTCCACATTTCGCCGAAAATACGCGTCTGTAATGGTGTCTTAATTACTTTTCCCCAAAGCAGAGAAACTAATGGGGCACCAAATCAAAATAATGTCGCTTAACACAAGTTTAGAAGCTCAATATTCGTCCTAATTTATAGAATTTTTACTTTCTCTGTCCATACAGAGGAATCAGAAAAAGAAGTGAAACCACATAAAGATTTATATTAAGAATTACAGGTTCGAGATTTCAAAAATAATAATAAAAATGGTTAGTAAAAGGTCCATAGACGTGCGGGCGTATATATATCTTCCATAAATGCTACACAAAGATTTTCAAAAAGATCTTTGCCCAATCAAAATGCATAAAACATGTTTAGAAACCATTGGTTTTCCTGAAAGCGGCTCTAACGATTTTGATTAAAATAACTTATATTAAACAACAAATAAAACAATATTTTGAATTTTGTGGGAATAGCTTGTGAAGTTCTCTTTATTTGGAATGAACTTTCTAAAATATTTAAGTGAAACGATAGATGGTACCTATGTTAGGTGATAGACGAAACCTATTACACAAAATATGTAATTTTTCTTTAAAACATACGTCTTATTTAGAATAAATTTTTGCGGAAAAAGTCCGATATATTGTTGTTAATGGTTCGGTTAAAGCAGTACTTCGTAACTATTTGAAAGTTCTGTAGATTTTCATTTGCTTCTCGCGAAGCATCCAGTTTTTAAACATTAGAACTATGGTCATATGTAGTAGTAAATCTATTTACATGCGACTTATCCGATATGAAGCAACCAAGTTTCAGGAAGTCATTGTTAAGGAGTACGGAAGGAAAGGTTTTGTCTTATAATCACCTAGGTACAAAGTATAAACCATTCCTCTTGGCCCACCAAACCCTCCAATATACTAAGTGATATTATAAAATGATTATCACGAGAAACTCTACAATTTCTCTCATATGAGAAAGATAAAGGAAGGGAAAGGTTAGACATTTCTCTATTGTTAAACCACTACTATATTTTAACTATATCAATACCCAGAAAAGCAAGTTTTACTACTGACTTTCAAAACATAACATAACATCCAAGTCACACAGAGGAGAGGTATGAATTGAGGACGATGTTGCCTTGGACAGTATAGAGTAGGGGCTAGAGTGATAAAGGCTAAAGTAAAAAGAAGGAATAAAGTAATGAAAGAGAGAAGGGAGAATGAAAGCGGAAGATTAAGAAATTCGGGATTTAAGAAGAGAAAAAGGGACAAAATCAGGAGAAGAAAATAATAACACAATAACGCGAGCAGAGCTATTGCTATATCTGTAGCCTTAGCTTATGTGTAATGAAAGCTTATTTCAGGATAATGAGGTTCCCTTAGTTAAGGACTATTTCCTTTTTAAAGAAGAAACATTTTGCAATAAGTGTTTTCTATATGAAACTTGTCTACAAACGACTAAGAGTCCATCGTACTCTTATTAACTCAAAAATGTTTACAAACAAGGAGGTATGAAATGATGCTTTTCAGCCAATCATAGTTCCACACTTTTATCATCTAGATAGCGTTCCCTGTTTTTACTACTTCTCTGGCATCGGTCAACTTGCTGGTCATCGTAATTTTGTAACGCTCTAAAGCGTCTAAGCATGTTCATTTTTACACAGAAAATGAAGCTAGTTAGAGTGGAGTAATAAATATTATAAAAATAAAAATATTTGCTAATTAACGTCCACTTATCTTAAGAAGTTGATGTTAATACTTCTATCTTCTTTTTAAAAAATCGATTTCATGGACATTTGCCCACATCTTCAGTCAGCACACTTCGTCGTCAAGGATACCATGTTTTTTCATATTACCAACATCTGAAGACGAACATTTTCGTAACATTAAATATAAACAAATTGATAAATCAGCTGATCATTTTTTGTCATTTAACCATGAGACAAATCCCGAAGTTAAATTATTAAAAAAGTTAAATGTTCTCATAGATTTAATAGTTTGGAAAAAAATATTTATTTAAAAAAATAAAAATCGCGTAATGAATTTTGACATACCGGCAATTGATTCTGTTTTTAGGTTTGTTTTGTCTTCAGATGTTGGTAATACGAAAAAACATGGTATCCTTGACGACGAAGTGTGCTGACTGAAGATGTGGGCAAATGTCCATGAAATCGATTTTTTAAAAAGAAGATAGAAGTATTAACATCAACTTCTTAAGATAAGTGGACGTTAATTAGCAAATATTTTTATTTGTATAATGTTCATTTTTATTACATTATACAATTCATCATTTCCACAGAAATCATATTACTCGTTACTCGTTACTATATCAATTTAAAAATAAAAACAAAACTAAAACGTTAAATAAAAGAAAAAGTAGTTTAAGACTCTATGTCCTTAACAATTTGTTTTCGTATAGATATTCAAAGTAAGTTTCACCAAAACAGCACGCCAAACAAAACAAATAATAAAAGATGAAATACTTCTATCAATGCATTTAATAAGTTAATTAGTATTCTATTTTGTTTATTATACAGATACGTGCAGACAGCGTTGCTATGGAGAAACATAAGAAAACTTGGACCTTAAATCAATGTGATAGTTATTAGAGCAATGAGTGAGATAAAGTAAACAAAATTCACTGGTTTCTCCGGTAACGGGTAGGATAAACTAAATAAATAAATGGTTGATAACTACATTTTTCTACTACATATAACCTTTTAACAGCAACATATTCTTTTATTATCGTTTTTATTTTTTAACTACATGAAAGAGAATTTGTTATACTTATTATTTGGAATCTTGAAATCTTTATCTACTTTCTTTTAATCGTGAGAATTAAATGCCACTAGAGTTTTGATTTTCTCCAGACAAATAAAAAACTCCAGTAAGATTACTGCTGGAAAAGAGTTTGCCTTCATCATTGATTGCAGTATCGTAAAAATGAAGGAAATGCTTCAATTCATCTCATTTGAACACATTAAAATAGTTGTTAAAACCCAGGATTATCTATTATATTAAAACAAGAAAATTAATTACAGTAAAAACTTGTTAACCCGGACCTCCAGATCAATTTTGAAAAACAAAATTATGTTGTTAAGCTTAGTATATGAGGACTTGTTTTACAGACGATAAATTGCTATTCAGTAGATACTTTACTCGAACTCTCTTGCCAGCGGGCGAATTCAGTGCAATAACCCCAACCACTTGGGACCAGGTTGGAAGAGAAACTTTGATAAAGTAATGGAACAAAATTGTGGCCTGGTGTGTGTGACTTGCCAATAAATAAGAATGAAGAAGAAGTGTGGAAGAAGATTTTATGGACACTTTTAAAAATATCAATGGCTGCCGATGTTGATGAAGAAGACATTGACAATGACGGAGGTTACAGACGAAGGCATTAATGCATCATGCAGTGTTACTGAAAATGAAGATGAGTATATTCAGACAGTGTTGATGAGCCAACTATGGTTATGAGCCATGCACAAGCAGTATAAAACAGAAAAACAGATGCTTTATTTCCAGAGTCAAGCCGAAACATAGCCAAATGAACTTCTAATGTTAAAGCAGATGCGAGATCGCACTGCTGGAAAGCGATACACTAAACTGAGACAGCTGAAGCTCACTACCTTTTTTACTACCGGCTGATTTGTAGTAATATTGTGGACAACAAAAATACATAAGCTTTACAGTGTATGTGCTTTTAGGTGAAAATGTGCCGATAGTAATTTCTAAACTCCATTAAAAGTAATTCGTGATGTGCATTTTTAAAATTTTTTATTTATTTTTTTATCCTTTTTCCGTCACTATCTGGCTAACCCGGATCGGCCTTGGTTCCAGTGGGTAAACGAGAAATTCAGGAATTTGTACTGCAGAAATCTAGGTTGAATTTGAATAATTACAATGCATTTCTCTTTTAAAAAACATGGATATACAGAAATTAACTGACATTTTGGAGTTTATAATAATAGAAACTTGCGAATTTCCTTTCACTAACTTATAACAACAAATATGTGTTTGAAATGAGTCTTTCTTGATTTCTTCCGTCACGATATCTATATACCACACTATAAAAGCAGAATGTGTGTGTGTGTGTGTGTGTGTGTGTGTGTGTGTGTGTGTGTGTGTGTGTGTGTGTGTGTGTGTGTGTGTGTGTGTGTGTGTGTGTGTGTGTGTTGCTTTTTTTAATTTATGCCCTTCTATGTTAAATCATATCGGACGACAAATGAAAGGGCTGAAATGATGCTCAAACGAACCCAGGGTTTAAAGTCAGCCAACATTCATCTTACAGGATAAGGAAGAACCCAAGAAAAAGAACGTATCCAGATAGCTCATTCTGACCTAGATTGAAACTCAGGACCTCTTGAACGTTAGGTAGACACGCTCTGCCTACGATACAGAGGCGGGCTGAACATATGTTTGTGCGTGCGTGTGAGTGAGTGAGTGAGTGACTGAGTGAGTGATTGAGTGAGTGTAGAATCTTAGAATCACTCAACAAATTGTGTCCAGCTAACATTAAAGCTGACTCAATCGATGTTTTATAACTAATAACTGAAAAGAATTGTCCTCCCTCCCCACAATTGGTCTGGGAGGGAGAATCTTCATATTCACCAGCATCCATCTCTATTTTGCTATCGCAGTAAGGGGAAATGTATTGTAAGAAAAATATATACCTTTTATGTTATTAAATAGCTATAATACCAAATAGAAAATACAAAGGTTTACAAGTTCACTGCTATGATTATCTACAACTTACTTGACATTTCCAACTGAAAAATAATTGCTCCACCACCAAAGAATATTTTATGCAGCATTTCCAGAACTTTAAAGACAGTTGCGAGGTGAAGAGTGGGTTGACGAACACAGATAGTCCATGAATATTTCTTATGGATAATATCGCAAATGTGCTATACCTTATTGAGCTGTACGAAATTACTATTATAAGGGATAGAGGGAAGAATTCAGCTCAGAAGTCTTCTAGATATTTAATAATAAGAACTGGAGAGAGTTAAGCAAAATTAATTAAATCATCATTCGAAAAAGCTAATGTTACAAAATCGGGAAGTCAGTTTATTATAAAACCTCTCATTAAATCAGCCAGAACATCAGGTAACATTGCCGGTGTTTTTGTCACTGTAAAGTGATGCAAGCGTACGACAGCGGTACTGTAGATTTAACATTTACCGTAATTCAAAGAATAGACTTATAATAAATAAATGAAAAATAAAAGCAAAATAAACCTAAGAAGTGATTTGTTCGTGTTAAACAAGTATATGGTTCAGCGTAAAGCAGTTTAAAAGATAAGTTTTATTATGTAATGATGAGGTATAATCTAACCTTGATATAAAAGAAAATGACAGCTTCCTGGTACACAAATACTGGCTGCAGTTCTCTAACAAAAGCAATTGTTGTACGTGACCACAATATTCTGTACGATGTAAGCAAGTCTGAAGGGCGCTTCACATATAATACTGGTATTTCCTTGGAAAAATCTTCTTACAGATATTAATTAATGTACTATCTTGCTTAACATCAGTCACATGTCCTTGGAGACAAGGCAGACTCCTTTGTGTAATTGCTTGAAACTTATGTTTCTACCATTTCACCATTTTCTGCACTAGATGACAAATGACGAAGGCGTTAGTAACTACACGCGCAGAAGGTTATGAAGATCCTTCTGATTATTATTTATTAAATTTAGTTATTCACATATTTCTGTTCACACTAAACATTACTATATAATTGATGCTGTGGCTGTTCTTTGTTTCTGGTTTCTTGAAAACATAATGTTCTGCCTTTGCGGCGTGTAGATATGCTATAGGTCGTAAGTGCCGAACTCTGAAACAAGCGCCTTGCAGTACGCGACATTTTAACATGGTGTTAGTAACACCAAGTGAGTTTTATTTTGCGAGTAGAAAAGTTTGCAAAAGAGGTCGTAGGTAGAGTACAGCACTCCTAACAATTGTAAATAGTCAAGATGGCGAGCATGACCTCAGCTGTTGATGTCGATTTGCTATATTTAAGGCAGTCTAAAATGGCATTCGTAATAGAGTGCGGCCTATGAGGAGAAATGATTTTGAGAAGCTGTCCGAAGAAAAATTTTTACGGAGGTATAGACTGTCGAAACATGTTGCTATGAAGGTTACTGCGGAAGTAAAAGAGAGGTTAGAACATGCATCGAAAGGAATATGCCGATCTCGCCTTTGCTTCAAGTATTAATAGCTTTGCAATTTTATAATTCACTGAATTATGTGGATAATACATCTTCAAACGTTCTTCAAACGTCTTCAAACGTTCAAGTCACTTGACCTTCTTCGCTCCTCATTTTAAATTTACGTAATAATGAGTTAGAACATGCATCGAAAGGAATATGCCAATCTCGCTTTAGCTTCAAGTATTAATAACTCTGGGATTTTATAATTCACTGAATTATGTGGATAATACATTGTCTACCTCCCGTCTTGAAACGTTCAAGTCACATGCCCTTCTTCGCTCCTCGTTTTAAATTCACGTAATAATGAGTTAGAACACGCATCGAAACGAATATGCAGATCTCGCTTTAGTTTCAAGTATTAATAACTCTCGAATTTTATAATTCACTGAATTATGTGGATAATACACTGTCCACCTCCCGTCTTGAAACGTTTAAGTCACTTGTCCTTCGCACCTCGTTTTAAATTTACGTAATACTGACAAGTTGTTTGGTGCTTGTAGTAGGATACATGCATTTGAATTAAATTCGTTTCCAATATTTTCCCCGTGACATCTTTCTCTTTTACATTCAGTGCATCCGTCCTCTTATTTTCGACGATATCCTTACACTTCGTCTCCAATTCAATTAACAATTCTTTCTCCATCGATGAGAAATTTGTCTCACGGCTTTATTTATGATTTTGTTCATCCGCCATTTTTCAGCTTGTGCATACGAAAATGAAAACAAAAGCGCATCGCAGTACGTTCAGAAAATAATACGACTCATCCATAGCCTTCTATAGCTGTAATATTTAAAAGTTAACAGGTTGGTGAAATGCAAGAAATTTAACAGCCTTGTTAGCGGTATGACAATTGTTACGTTACATTTGTTGACGTCGATTTTAACATCTGTGAAATCGGGCATTAATGAAGCGATTAAGTATATGACATATGTGTTTTTCTGGATTCTTCTGGTCGACATTCCAATGTTCTTTGGCAGCTCCCAGAATTTCGTTTGGTTCTTAGAAGTCAGTTTGATTCATGTTCGCAACTGCCGCCATTTTATCGAATATTCTGATCAGAGACAAAACAATAACGTTTCTGATAAAAGGGACAAGTTAGACAACATAGCGATAAACTAAAGTATGACAACTTCAACTATAGAGAGATAATCGAATGCTATGAGAAATTAATCGTGTAGAAAGACCTAATGGAATATAAAACCTATTAAAATAAAGTCAATTTATTAAATACACACATACGGTAATTGGCCTGCGATTGGATTTGAAACTGAAATTGGTAACAATGGATTGCCATAAAAATTGTGCGATAAGTTACACATTTTAATTGGTGTTTCTTGGATTAAAACTGTTTATGTTAGCTATTTACGAAGATTGTTAATCACTCATATGACTATGCAAAAATTAAATGAAATGGACTTTTGCTTTAGCCAATGCATCGATAAAATTTGTTTAGACTACGTGAACATATCGATCCGTTTGATTCCTGTTACTACATTTTGATTGTTCTTATTATAGTATTTTTGTTACATAATTAATCTTAACATAAAAATTTAAAATCCAAAATATCTATTTAATCGTTCATACACCATTTAGGTAAAACACTACACTTCACTTTTCTCATTTTTTTCAGCATTCTTCAAAACTCTTCAACATTCTTCAAAAGGTTCTTGGAATAATAGTTTATGACTTTTTAGTTTGAGGTTTTCAAGAGACTGAAGGATTTATAAATCTGTTGAGCACCAGTTAAGAAGTATTAATAATTTCAGCTGAAATTATTTTCCGTAACTCAAATAGAAAATAGTTTATGTTCTGAGTGCCTATATGGCAAAATTTTCTACGCAGTCAGAAAAAACGTGGATTATTTTCCAGCCTTATAATCAATAAACTAAAAAATATAGCAATTTGATAATTTTATCGGCTTCAAATATACCCAGTAAATCAATATTTACTTCCATGCACTTTGAATTGATATATTCTAATTGGAAATATATTTCTTATAGCTCTTTTCTTATATAGTTCGGAAAGTATCCATTGATGTCGTTACTAATAACTAACCACTAAGCAGTGAAATAGCATGGCAGTGCAATCAAAGTATATACCATAATAAGTAACTAGGCTGTTGGATACATGAAATGAGTTCTCGAGGTTGTTCACAAATTTCAAGAACGGCTTTGCTGTCTGAAAGGATTCATACATAGCGTGTAGGATACATTTTTTGCCCACATGTTACTCTAAGCAAAAGAAAGAAAAAAGTAGAGCTAATGAATGATGGGAAAGAAGTCATGACATGCAAGACTGAAAACTCAAGTTCAATGCAGAGGATCAGCATAGCGAGACAGAAGGCCAAGGCTCAGGGACAGAGCAACAGTTGACATAACAAAACCGTCACACTACATTCAGCTTACACAAGAAGTGAAATTACATTAATTGAATAACGAAAAACGTCCTTTCTGGGAAATTGGTAGCCAGCATGTAACCAATTTCCTGCCACACTTATACTGTAGAGATGTACTTTACTCTGGCAAACACCAACTGTTGTTTCATTTCGCTAATTGAGAACTGACCTGAGAGCTGGCCGTTTTACGAGCTTTGCTCTCTTACTGTGGAAGCACAACTAGCCTTATTCACAAATAATTGGACGGACAGCAGTGAAGCAAAACTAATTCTTATCGGTGATATACTCCACGTGGAGAAGATATTCTGTCTGATAAATTAGATATCAGTCGATTCCTACTGGATGGAAGCGGTTCTAATACAGGCAATTAATGAAGGATGCTGCCGTTTGAATTGGACGTCTCGGGTTCAAATACTGACAAATGCACACTCTAATAACTCTTTTCGTCTTTCTTAATTTACGTTCTCCAACGTTAAGTCATATCGGACGGTGAATAAAATGATCAAATGAACCCAGGGTCCTTAGAGCTAAAAGTTACCAGATATTCGTTTATCAGGATAAGGGAAAACCCCAAAAAACCTTATCTAGACCTTGAACGAAATTCGAACTCGGGATCTCTTGAACGTGAAGCAGACGCGCTACCATCTACGCTAGAGGTGGGCACTCTATTCCTGACTTTCCCGAATCGGTAACTGAACGATGGGGTGGTTCGTCTTCTGCCACGACTTTCCTGTCCATCTTTTGTATATACAATGTTCTTAAATCATCGTCTGTTTCAGGAGTTAAGGACCAGATGACGGTGACTGGTGTATTGCGTGTTGCTATATAGGTTTCAGCCTGTCGTCGGTCGGACTGCTCTGGGACTTATCCTCTCATAAAGCCTTCCCGGCGGATTCGAAGCTTGATTTAAGCAGAGGATGTGCTCAACCTGGAATCGTTATAGACCCCGTCCATGACCTCTGTGCGGTGCTCGGCCCCGACATTCTATCTTACCCAAATAGAGTGCATTTAGATTTTACCTATACGCGGGCGTGCATGAAAAATAACGGATTAAATATGGAGTTTGACATCTAATTTCACTAGCTTAATAAGATAGTACAGGCTTATTTTAAAGAAAATTTCTCGATCCCAAACTACTCTTTACGTGAAAAGTTCCATTATAGTTTATTTTCTCAAAAACTGGCACTCATAATTTTGATTAGAATCAACTGTTTTTTTTTTTTTTTTTTTTTTTTTTTTAACTATTCTTACAAAGGTTACTCTTCTATTTCATGTTAATTGAGATGACGTTTTTAGAAGTTAAACATCGCGTTTTAGGTAAAAGGGACTACGGAACATCGAAGTGATAGTCGAAAGTTTAAAGCGGGTCAATATATGCTGGCACTTAGCTATCCCTTCATCTCTACATGATGACAAAATTGTATAAAAAAAGGACTAGTGACTTTAATTTGAGAAAAATTTAAGTATTCGACAATTCAAACAAACAAGAGGGAATATGGACAGGTAGAGTCAGACTGACAAATTTAATGTCATAGCCGGGATTTGAACTACTGATCTGCCGGTATCCGTCCGGTTGCTCTAAACCATTGAGCTACCATAGTCAACATGCCAGCACGACAGTAAATTCTCCAACTGACTCGTACTTTTCTCCGGTAAACCACCAGGATATCTTATATACAATGAGATACGCACCTTTTGTGGCGACCTCATATTCTGTAAGTACAAGTCCCAGGCTTTACAGTTAAACCACTATTAGATTAATTGAGAGAAATTAATCGTTATTCCACACATGCCATGCTGGTATGTTGTGCCATGGTAGCTCAGTGGTTAAGAGCAACTGGACGGAGACCGGGACATCTATGGTTCAAATCCAATGTCAAAGTAATGTTTTAATTTATTTAATGATGTTTGTCACGCGTGCCCGCATATTTACATGTAAACCTTAGAAATGTATGTATGTAATTACTCCCGAAAAAATATTTTTTGGATAGCAAGTGCTTTCAGCACAGTCCAGACTCCTCTGATCAGCAGGGCACAGAGATTTTTTCCCCTAGAGAGTTCACACCGGTTATAACGAGTTAATGTTTGGCCGAAAGCTATGTTCCAGGAAAGCAGTTCCTGTTAGGTGGAGTCTGAGTTTTTCCTATGTATAATGGTTGCCTGCAGGGATTCGCGGAATTACGCAATACATAATGACGGTCATGGTAGCGCAGACAGGGTTCAGTGCCTGTGTTTCCCACTGGCCTTCTGCCGGTGATTACCGAGGAAGATCCCATCCACATATTTCGGATGTGACATTTATTTTCACTGCCGCTGTTACATTGAGTTAATGACTGCATGTAACGGTTAAGTTATTTGCTTTCATGTTCGTAGTTGCTTTACACTAATGAGTACCAGTAAAGATTAGTGAAAATGTTTCAATATGAGCTATGTAACTATAAATCTCTTGTCACCAGATGATACTATATGCGCAAGATTTCTTGAGCGCTGGATTTATGGTGTAGTGCGGGCAGAGGGGAACAAAAGAGAGCTAACACGCTTTCGTTTGTGCAGTGTGGTCAACCTAGAAAAACACAATTCAGCCAAATTGCGGTAAGATAAGCGAAGACATGCGCCGAAGGTATGAGATGCGGCAACAAACAATTGAACTCCATCCGATATGCTATATGCTTATATATTTACTGTTATAAAACACATAAAAGTATTAAACAAATATTATGAAAGCTATAAACACTCACTCGCTTTGTGATTCTTCGATTTCCAAGTCTACTGCGTCACTTTCATCGCTTGTATCCTCTAATGTGTTAATAATTTCATTAATTTCATTTTCTATTACACCATCGTTTCTCCAATATTGCATTTCCGGCTCTTGGACCTTCTTAGCGTATCCTTCCCGATTCGTCGCTTCTATAGCAAGTTTCCGCAGATTTGTGGCTCTCCAGTAACATTGCGTACTTCGTATACATTATTTATTTTTGCCCACGCCAGCTCAGTTGCATTCAGATCACAGTTATACGGAGGTAGACGAAAAATAGTGTCCCATTTCGAGAGCCATAACACTGACAACATAGTGTTGCTTTTAGCTTTGTTGTAAACTGGTTAGCTAATAATTAACCTCAAAATTGCTCAAAATGAAATGGCGTACGTGTGAAAGCTTAGCATTAAGCCACTAGATGTCACAGTGTGTAGCGCATTTCCTGTTTCAAAGTTGTCATCTGTCCTTACGGAAATAGCCGAAACCTACCGAATGAGGACTTGGTATCCGAACGTTCAAGAAATCTTGCGCATATAGTATATTAGATCAACAGTTTCACCCACGATCTGTTGTGGAGGAGAATGATACTGCATAACTATGTGTGGTACTTGTTGCCGATAAGCGATAACAATTCACATGCAGTAAATGTAACCCAGATTCGATAACTGTAGTAACCGTTGATGGGCTAACTACCTATAGTTTCTCTCCTCTTTACTTTGTTAATGTTAATATGTAATAGTTACTTTATTCGTCATCTTTGTATTGTTAATGGGTGAAGTAACCATTGGTTATTTTGTATTCATCTCTACCATATGCGATTATTTTATATGCAGTGCGATCCAAATAAACCTGAACAATTTCAATAGGCCATAATTTCCTTTTGAAAGCTCGTGGAATGCAGAAATTTTTTTAATGATCTCAGTGGCTCTGGGAGAATTGACAACACTGGCAATTGTTGACAGTTGACAATCTTAAATGTGCAGTCATAACAGCAATATGCAGTATTCACTACGAGAGTGTGTTTACATTCTGAAAACATATTGGAAGACAAAGTCCTTGGTAACAACACAACGGGAATTTCGAAGAGAATTTATTGTACGCGATGTTCCGACAAATCTCTCGTAAGAAAGCTGGAGACAAATGGTATACTTATTAGTGAGACTGGAAAACATAGACCGCCATTGAAAGCAGGGATTGTGACAGATGTTCGCAGAAGTCTATTAAATTCTCCAAACAATTCGCTGCGTCGATTGAGCCAGGAATCAGGGTATTCATATAGAACATGTCAAAGAGCTACGAAGAAATCGGGATTACAACCTTACAGAGTGCATGTGGTGTAACAACTGAAAGAAACAGATTGTGATAAACGAATTAGTTACGGTCGATGGTTTCAGGGTACTCTTATTCCACGTCCAGACATTCTCTTCATAACGTGGTTTACAGATGAGGCATGGTTTCATCTTTCAGGCTAATAAACACACAAAAAAAAACAGATATTGGGCTGCTGTAAACCCCCAAGTAATCCACGAAACTCCATTGCATGATGAAAATGTTGGGATATGGTGCGCGGTGTCAGCTTCCAGGATCGTTGTCCCATTTTCTTTGATACGACTGTAGACACTGAAGTTTATATGGGTATCTTCAATACATTTGTGGAACAACTGGATGATATCGAATTGAGAGAAGGTTATTTCCAGCAAGATGTAGCAACGCGATGTAGTAACACCATGGAACTTGTAACCAGTTTACTTGATAATCGAATAATCTCAAAAGGTCTGTGGCGCCCCAGATCTTCTGACCTAACCTCATCGATTTTTTTTCTTGTGGGGTTATCTAAAAAGGTAGAGTGTACAAGAATAGGCCACGGATAATTGATGTTCTCATGGAATCCATTCGAATTGAAATAAGTAACATTGTCGAGGATACCCTCCGTAAAACTTCAGAGAATATGGAGAGACGAGTGCAAACATGTATAGATGTTGGTGGAGGACACTTCCAACATTTTCTCTGAGATGTAAATAGTGTAATGTAATCTCCCAATTGTGTGTATATTATATTCTCCCAAAGACGCACGTGTGTTCTATTATTGGTTCAGAAGTTATCGCCTGTTGAAGTGGTTCAGGTTTATATGGATCGCACTGTAGCATGTAAAGAAAAACCCGCCTAACCGAACTAAAGGAGCAGAAATGTTTCTGATAATGCATCTTTTTTTTTTGGACAATCGATGGGAATCATTTAAAGCAACGAAAGGAGAACATAACACTATTCTAAATGCATGTAATAATATTTATACAGTATTAAAATATGAATACATTATTTCCAACGATTATTTCATGGTTAATTCTGTTCTTAACATTCTTTTCACATGCTTGCCAGCAGCTGTGTTAGTTCATTGCTTTATGTTACAAAACTTAAGGTAACCTATAAGCAGTGGCGAAGCGTGATATGCGATGGAAGTACCACTTCCCCAAGAATTTCAAGAGAAAAAGAAAACAACAAAATTCCTGCCAAAAATATCTGATTTGCTCTGGATACATTTTCAAAATTTATTCGGGAACATCCGCGGTATTGCGAACAATTTGACAGCTGTTTAGATCCGAGTGAGCAGTTCCCGAGCTCATTCAATACTGAATACTTATGTATTTACGCATTCGTAACCTTGAATACTATGTTTCGTAGGTTTTCTGAAGCAGTCGCGACTCTTTGGTAGTTGGGAAGCATAAAGATTTTCTCACGTGAAGCTTCTATAGTGTGTGAAGAAAAGTTTATTTTTTAGCAATATATTTTACGTAGATTGATATTTAGTGGTGATAGGAAATTCTTGTGAAGTTTCAAGCTATTAGCAAAAGTAGGTGAAATGCATGCGTTGTCCATTTTAGGTTAACGGCCCACGCGGTGTGGGCCAGCTGTTGGTAAAGCTGGAACGTCTGAGTGGAGAGGGGAAGCAGGAGTATGTCTACTTATAGTGCAGGGAAGGTAAAATGAATAGCCGAAGTGCTGTTACCATACAGTAACCCCTTGCTTTTTCCATCTATCTGGGTCGTAAACAAACAGTTAACGTGCGGCACAGTGGCTGTCATACAGGTTTTGAAAGAAAGGTTTTTATGGGGGATAGTCAAATGCATACTTTTGAGCGCAAGGTTTGGCTAGGATAGCACAAACAGGGTTAATGGTATTAGAACATGAGTGAAGAAGGACTTATTGACAATTCTAGACAACTCGTATCGGCACTATTTGAGAAACTACCCTCTCACCACTATGCTGAGCTTAGTAAACCTTAAGCTTGAGGAAAGCAATTTTGTAGAATTATCATATTTATTACGAATGTTTTGGTTTGTTATCCAAAAATAGTATGCCTAGTCAATTATTTTCCTTATGCTGTCAAAGACATTTAAGTGGTTTCTAAACTGTATTCTCAAAAATAAATATCACAGTTTATTTGAAAAGTACATTGAAACTGATTACAATGTACATTAATAGATCGTGACGTATTCATAATGACACTTCCTTAATTTGCACGATTGCTACCTCTGCTGGTTTCTTTTTAAATATTAGTGTTTCAGTGTCCGGCTGCAAATAGATGATCTTAACCGTAGAACAAATTGAAGATGTTCGTCCGAAACGCTACTCCACGTCTAAGATTACGCTCAGAAAACTTCTTATGGCACCTCTAATAATTGTTTCGTATTATGCAGTATCCCTTTCACAACCGATTTTAAATTTGTAAAATAGAGTGATTCGTTCTGTTCTATTTGGCTCTGCCATATTTTTAATTTCTCCACAAATGCTTTCAAACAAGCTGTTAAAAGTATAAATATATTGTGTTTACTTTGTGCACTTAAGGCTAAGTTCGTTGAGGTGAAAAGCCAAATACCTTAGAAAAGACAAATCGAAATAAAAAAACTTCATCTTTAAGTTACGGAACAGCAATCCCTTAGTTGGAAATTAATTGTTCTTTCACTCTAGCCGCGTGTAGGCTAAAATATGGAAAGATTGAGTCAGACTGAAAAATTCAATGCCATAGCCGGGATTTGAATTTTTCACTCTGACTCAATCTTTCCATACTTTAGCCTACACACGGCCAGTGTGAAAGAACAATTAATTTCCATTGATTGACCTCATAGTGGTTAACTATAAAAAGCCCGGGCCTTAAAGTACTTACACGATGTAAGTCGCCATTAAGGTAGTTGTCTCATGTGTTTATAAGAACTCCTAAGTGGTTTACCGGGAAAAACACGAGTCAGTTGGAGAATTTAATGTCATATCGGCACGTTGGCCATAGTAGCTCAAGGGTTAGAGCGGCTGGAAGATCAACCAGAAGATCCGTGGTTCAAATCCCGGCTATGGAATTGAATTTTTCAGTCTGACTCAATCTTTCCAATCCCTTAGTTGTTATGAAAATGTGAATTTCTTACCACAGCTCCAATATCCCATGCAACACTTTGCTTCTGCTTAGTAATCTTGCCTGGCAGTAATATGGGAAAACCAAATATTTCGAGTCTCAGATTGTAAAAAAGTTTTGAAACAGTTGCATGAGCTGTAATTAGATTTACAGTTTTAAAAAGACTGTTTTATTCAAAGAGGCTGATTTCACACGGAGAGCTTCTTGCTATGCTCTGACAACTTGTCTTCGCTATAGGCTTCAGCATGAGGCGTATTGAAGTTCATAATATATTCAACATTAGTAGCACATATCAAACACTGCAGTGTGCTTTATGGACATTAAGAACGAAAAAATGCTTATTCTACCAGTCCCGATCAATGTTACACAGAGAATCCACCACTAACAAGACGACACCCGACTATAACCGGTTTAGTTGGTTCAGTCTAGCTGTGCCTAGCAAGTAGTGGACAAGAGAGAGGGCAAACTCACACCTATAGTGCCTTTCTTAGCACCCCTGTTGTAGTGTGACCATTCTTGCAATTCAAGAACAGCTTACTGTGACTGTACAATAGAAAGAGTACTAAAGAGTAGCTTTATTTCGAGCCATTATTCTCTCTTATTTTAACGAAAATTATTATTTGGAGCTTCCCTCTCTTTGAGAGTCAACCCTCGCCACTGCCTCTAAGCAAAACGTTGTGTGAATATTTTCCATTAAGATTTCAATACGAATTTGTACTTTTTGTTATCGCCAATGCTTCGAGTCTCTCGGATGCCTTCACTGTTTCGTTAACGGCTTCAGGTTTCTTATCACTGACTCTTAAACCACAGTAACTTCATCAGTAATATAACAGCGGATCGTCCCATTACATGTGTGCGCAATTGGGGTGAATGTGGGAGTAAAGATAATTGAATACGACATCTACACAGGATCTTACTGGAATACAGGTCTGGGACAAAATAAAATTGCCAATTGTCGTAGCAACGTTGTCAGCATAAATTTTAGCGTCGCAATTTTTTTTTATTCCATCTTACTATTTTTTGCCGTTACAGTTAAGTTACACTTTATTGTAATCACTGAAACTGTTTAATCCTAATGATGGTTTGAGGTTTCTTAATTATGGACCTTCTTTAACTGCTGTGGTTCTGTGCGTCCCATTCTATATTAGGCATGAAGCATCGCTTTAATTTTGCTCACAGGCCTCCTTATCAATCTTGAGGCTCTTTTACGTGCCGCAAATCTACGAGACGGGATCACTGGTTTTACTTCCCTTACGAAGGAAACCTCTCCAAGGATTTTTACTCCAGTCCACTGCCCTCCGCCGGGTTTAAGTCCGCTACTTTAGGAACCAGAGACTAGCACGTTACCTCCAGACCGAGGAGGACGACCTTAATGACAGAGAATTATTTCATCAAGAAAAAATAACAGTGGAATAAATGACTATGGATGAGAATTTCTATTTGGGAGTTTTGTCTCAGTTTTAGAATTAGTCAATTTTTCTGTTAAATATACTGGTAGATGGACAACTCTAGAGAGCAGTTAAATAAACATTGTGGTAAAGTGATCTCTTTAAAACATATTTTACGTGTCGAAACCTTTCATATAGTTTTAGGCGAGCTGTTACAATGATCTTTACAGTAAAACTATTTTATTTATAAAACAAAATATATGTATTTCTTCAAAACTTGCATTAACAATTCCAAGTACTATGTATATTTGTAGATTATGATTTTTGAGCCTGTATACGAGGGTCGGCTGATAAATTCGGCACTCACATAGAGATGGCGCCACTGGGTAGTTTGACGGATAGCATCATATAGTTTAACTGTAGACCAGCTTGTATCCATAGTTACACGTTAATAGCTTGTTAAGTTTTTGAATGACAGCATTTTAAACAAGACAAGTGTAGAGGTTTCACGAAAATGGAGGATTTGGAAAAACAAGCAGAGACTAAATATTTCCATTGGAAAGGCTTAACGCCTAAAGAAAACAAGGAGGAAATGAGCAGTACAGTGAAAGACTCTGCCCCTTCATATACAATGATTAAAAGGTAGGTTGCAGAGTTTAAAATGTGATGTACGAGCACTAGTGATGAGCCTCGCTCTAGACGTCCCGTAGAAGCCACAACTCCAGAGATCATTGAAAAAATTCATCGTTTAGTATTGAAGACCGCAAATAAGATTGTTTTAGATAGCAGAGGCTATAACCATACCAAAAGAACGTGCAGGTAATTTTTAAGTAATGTTTTAATAATGGAAACTCTCCGGCAGGCCAGTACAACCGGCAGCTCACTAGACTACGGTCTAGAAACGTCTCCACCAGACCGGGCTCGGAAGCCGGAGATCGTCCCACCAGAGTAGGAACTACCAAGAGCATATCATCTTGCCATGCACCCGCCGAGACTCCCGCCGACATTTCTACCCTGATAAAGCCCATCATATGATAATGAAGATGAAATGGAGGGACAGGAATTCGGGAGATTTAATTAACCTACTCAGAATTCCCCGGCGACCCGGGAAAGCTCCCGAATAAACCCATTGGACAAGTAGGTCGGCCACGGGAATCGAACCGGGCCTCCCAAATACAGGCCACAGACGAAACCGCCTTAGCCATGCCGGTCGGTAAGATAAATGTTTCATATGCGGAAACAATCAAAAGGTGTAAAAGGAGAGTGGACCAGCATAGGTTTGTTGTGGATTTGCCTTTGAACAGAAAGTTATAATCGGCTGATTGTTCATTCTCTAATGGGTCCCGAAACCACTTAAAATATTCACGTGTGTGTAATGCAAAGTTTAAAACCTGAAAATAATAAAACCCTGCTTTAGTAACACCATGTGAAACTTGCTGATAAGTTGTCAAAGTCGCCTTTATGACTTAAGTGTAAAAGGCGGCATGTAAACGAAACATGACGAAAAGAAACAAACAAAGAAAAGTACCAGAGACTACTGGTGGATGTTATTGTATCTGGGTTGTAACGTATTCCGAGCGCTTTGCAAACAATTGGCCCAGAAACACCCTGCAATTTGAGACTGATAGCATCGGCGACCCTGGAAGGGAAATAAAATGCTATAATGCGTGACATTGTTACAATGTGGCATCTGCTGAAACTAGGTCAAAGGGAAGGCGGGGCAATCGATTTTCGTTTAAAGATGTACACTCACAGATTCTAGGACATATTTTCTCTTTCGAGATAACATGAGTGTCTATGTGAACTTTTCCTCTGAGTAGTCACGCCAGAAGTTCTGGAACAAACCGACAGTTGAATACACTTTTCCCTCAGAACGTTCCAGTTAACTTTTATATAAATATAAAGGGAATATTATAAAATTACGCCTTAGATGTGTGCAACAAATAGTTATAAGGTGTAGTAATTTTTAGACCGGACTTGTGAATTTAAGGTGGTAAATAATGATGTTCAAAGTTATGCGAAAGAGGGGAGGGCGGATTTGCCTCCATCTACTGTTTTCCAAACTATGACGCATTCATGGGACTCAAAACATACCTGGTTACATGAGATAGTGGGAAATCTTTCACGTACAAAACGAAGGAGTTCGGGTAAAGCGACAAGGTGACGTCATTGGTTTAAAACAGAAATCGGGATAAAAACAGCCTAGAGTGAATCTCCCTTTTCTTGTCACATTCTTGTTAGAATGGATTTTTCTATGTGTTTGAACCAATAAACACCGTGATATTGCTGAACATGCGTCGAGCTGTTGACATTCTGCCAACATACATACTCGTTGTTCGAGATCGATAGAACAGGAGCTAAAAACCTTGAAATGGGCAGTACAAATTCATAATCGATAGTAATATGGACAATATCATTACTGATAAGCAGACATAGGATCGCATACACCTTAGCAATCAATGTACGCACACAGGTACTATACAGGGCCAAGCAGGACATCAACAAACGTCCGATGTCAACAAGTATACCGATGCGCTGTGTATGTACACTCCGGTACGGATACAAAATGACATTACAATATGCCATCCTCAATGCGGGAATTACAGTGAATAGCCATGTACATTCGTAAATTGTCGAATGTGAATTTTCTGGGCCTCTCACTGCAACAATATAAAAATATTGGATGAAAGTTCATTCAACGTCAGATGACGTTAATGGTGCACATGAGTAGTACAAATCATTTTCATGTGTTTGTTCGAGACTTAGTTTATTTCTTATATTACGCAGCACTGGAAATCCAGTGTTTTTGTGTTGTTGCTCATTTGGTAGGTGGTGCATTCTGTATATTGTTAATTTTTGCAGACACCTCCTCAACTGCTTTTAGACAGCTCGAAATTACATTCTTCAAGCTGTTTAATGGCTGTTGATGATACCTAAAACTTTTGATTTATAAAATGGAGAGTAATGTTGTGAGAGTAGTGCTATTAACACACCTATGTGAAACATCTTGCACTCCCTGGTAGGTAGATCTACATGCATGGACCAGCAGTAGTTGTAATGAAACTAAAGCTACGCGTTGTGAACCGGACTATCCCTACGTGTTATTCCCGGACTGTCAGCAGTTATATACTGCGAGACTGGTAAACTTCATATCCCTTTTAAGGTGTGTGGGATCCGATGCCTGCTGATAATCGTTGCAGTAGGCACAATCATTTATTTATATGCCACTTAAAACACATTTGAATTGACAGAACTCTATAGAAATATGAAATACCTATATCCGATATATTAAAATGCACTCAATTCCACTATTTGTGTTTCTAAGCTAAAACGTATTTTCCATAGCAAGGCCTATTACCAATTTTAAGCAATTTTTTTATGTTGAGTGCGTTTTACACCCTCTAATTGGTTTGCAATTATTATGGACTCAATTGTGTATTATGTGCACGATGTTGTTTTGTTTGCATGAAATAAGTCTATCTTTTTCGGTCAATAATGTGTTTTCATCCGCTTGGGTAATAGAAAACAATAAAGCAGTCGTATTAATGCTCAAAGGGATGAGTTAATGAACCAATAGCTTTATGTAGTTAACGTTTTACCGCAAGCTTTGTTGCGGTAAGTAGCCACAATTTTGTCATTAACACGAAACAATACAACTGCTGGTGTTGGAAATGCAATATCGGTGCTACAAACATCCTCAGGAAAATTGTCAACAACGGCTCAGTAGTTCAGAGCGGAAATATAAAATAAAAAGATTAACATCACATTAAAACCGTTCATAAATAACCATAGTCAGCAAAAATAATAAATTACAATAAATTACCCATGGCGCGACAGCCCTTAGAGAGCCAAGGCCTACCAACCCGACTGCCGGCCTCACGCCCACTTACGCACGGCAGAGGTGGACGATCATCCAACCGATACGGGGAGATGTGGTCAGGGTCTCGGTATCCCCCAGCCGGAATGTTGGTTTCCGTGACCAGGGCCGCTTACCTAGCGTAAGCTCCTCACTTTCTTCACGATGCTGAGTGGGCACCGGTCCTATACCCGGGACCTAAAATCTCCACCACATGGGTCGGATCGAACCCGGGCCGCTTTCCGTGGCCAGGTAGCCCGCTAAGCCATTGCGCAGGACAATAAATTACAATAGACAAAAAAAAAAAAAAAAGGATTATATACTCATTACAGAAGAAAGCCGTAGGGTAAGAAAAGACGCACTAGAAAATAGGAAATTTAAATACACAGTTCGGTTCCAGTAAACATGACGCATTTATGTAAACAAACCCTACGAGGGCTGTTCCCGTAGCTCAGTCGGAAGAGCACCTGCCTGCTGTGCGAGGGGTCTCGGGTTCGGCTGGAGGTGGGTATTTTTCTTCAACCAAGAGTCTGGAAGTATGAATGAGAGTGCAAACATGTGCGTGATCTAATGATTAAAATACAAAGTACGTGCAACCCAACGTTTACGAATTAACGGTTAAGCGATATGTTCCAAAAAGGAGAACGGCCACCGATATGACCATTGCAACTTAAGGCGGGATATAAATGACTTAAAACAAAAGACAAATAGGCAAATGCAGAGCTCTACTCATGGTGTTAATCTGGATCCAGCCAAGACCAATAAGTGACAGCTACATGTCAGTAGATTTACTATAAAAGAACTTGGGTTCTTGGGTGTTGGTTCCAATCCTGCCAAGACCAATAGTGTACTTAAAAGTGAAAATATATTTAAAAGTAGATTTAATAGGATGTAAAAGAACTGCGGCGGCGTTGATATGATGTTGGCCAATGACAGCGTCTTTAACGAGAAAATATTTCTTTCATCTTCGCAAATATAAAATTTATCTTATTGTATCCAGAACATTTTGTACTATTCACTATTCTTTTTCTGCATTGCTTAGCAAGCAGTCCCCCCCCCCCTCCATTCTCCCAGCCAATTACATTTCCTGGTCTTCCTTTAATCCCTCATTCTTTCTAGAGCACCTTCAATACCAACCTTAGCTGTCCATTTTACCTTCATTCTTCTTCACATGGAAAATAAAATCATTTCTTCTCCAGCTATCCAATTATTTAACTATGTTGCAATTTACAGAAAGCCTGGTTTCGTCTTTAGTTTTTTCTTCGTTTCTACAGAACCTTTACTTTTTCTAATGCAAACATAATAGTTGGAGAAAGCATTTTATTTCACTCAAAAATTCAATATCCAGTGTGTTTTGGAACTCCCGAATCCAAACCAAGTTTTTTTACAAACAAAAAATTCCATATTTGTTGTTGTAATAAATGAGAACACTAGCTGCTTCTCAATA
This sequence comes from Mantis religiosa, assembly GCA_030765055.1. Taxonomy (NCBI): domain Eukaryota; kingdom Metazoa; phylum Arthropoda; class Insecta; order Mantodea; family Mantidae; genus Mantis; species Mantis religiosa. The sequence continues at coordinate 112,576,291 of CM060951.1, read as the reverse complement.
TACTTATTTACTAAGGTGCAAACGTTGAGCTTCTGTTGCACATATTCAAAACAAAACACAACTCTTCCTTTGAATGACAACTGAATTACACTCAATATTGTCCACTACTCTCAAATGAATTCTCATTGTTAACTGTATACTGAAAGTTATCCACTCTCAAATTAATTTCTCTGTCAGCTCCGACTCGTCTCAACTCAACTAACCGCTGGCATGGCACGGCACGGTACTGGCAGGCTGTATTAGCCCGAAGATTGTTGCTGCGTGTCCACCCAGGATTGGATTTAGCTGCATGTAGGATTTCCTTTCCTTGGGATATTTAAGGATGGGTTTATTTGTATAGGGTGATGGTTAGATTTGAGGTAGAAATTTACTCCTCTAAGGAGGACAGGATGCTTGCCTGATGCACCCTGGTGATGTAGTAGATTTAATTTAATTTGTTATGAAATAATTTTGATGCCAAACAACTCTTGTTTAGATTATGAGAGCTCAGCTTTTGCTGCTACTGGATTTGCTCCGTGGTTGCATCGGATGCCCGCAAGCCATGCGGGGGACCCGGAATAATCGGCGATGACGTCTGGTTGGATCATAATCACCAAGAGACCTAACCAGGGCACTTATGTGCGATGATAAATTTGCGTACAATTTTGTAGCCCGACGCCTAATTTCATCCTCCACGTATGGAAGCGATGAGGCTTCATGAAGGAAACTTACTGGGAAGAATCGGACGCAGGTCGGCCCCTTATATAGGCTCTAGATAAAAAGGGAATATTCCAGAAACGGAACCTACTGAAGTTGCCAAATAGAATCTAAGGAATCGGGAGGTGACACACAAGAGCAATTGCCCTGCTAAGGCTACTATTCAGTCAAGAGGACCGGCCACTTACCCATGTCCGCCATGATGGTAGCGTAGATGGTAGCGCATCTGCCTCACGTTCAAGATGTCCTGAATCGAATCTCAATCACGGCGAGTTACCTGGATGAGGTTTCTTCCAGGGGTTTTACTTATCCTTAAAAGAGAAATATCAGGTAGCTCTAAGCTCCATGGACCCTGAACTTATTTGAGCATCATTTCACGCATTTCATTCACCGTCTGCTATTATTTAACGTTGGAGGACGTAAATTAAAAAAAAAAAACAACTTATCCCTTCCCTAGGTGAATCAGGCAGAAAGGGCCCCGAAAGCAACGGCCGCTGCGTAGCTTTGTGTCCCACAACTACTTAAGTTCAATATCTTGCAAAGGAAGATTCATGAAAATCCCACCACTTCCCTTAAATGGATTGTTTCAAAATTGTTTTCTAAAATAAATGGCTTAACGAATTTTATTAAAATACTAAAATATCTACATCTGAATTTTCTGACAGTAACCTGCAGCTATGTCCTCTTCATTCACAAATACATCTGCATAGTGAGGGGCAATAACTTACTGCAAAAATGTTTATTTCCATGAAATACACAATTTATTAAAATAAAATCCTTTTTTGTTCTGTTTTTGTTGTTTTGTTCAACTAATATTCCGGCCTTATCTCACTCTATATCGGTGGGCTTTGGAACAATTTATTCCTTTTACAGTTGGATGGTATTGCTTTGTAATGCCCGCCTCGGCAGCGTAGATTGTAGCATGTATGCCTCACGCTCAAGAGGTCCCGAGTTCGAATCTCGGTAAGGGTGAGTTACCTGGATAAGGTTTTTGTCCAGGGTTTTCCCTTATCCTGAAAGACGAATGTCGAGTAACTCTAAGCTCCAAGGACCCTGGACTCATTTGAGCATCATTTCACCCATTTCATTCATCGTCCGACATGACTTAACGTTGGAGGACGTAAATTAAAAAAATGCTTTGTAATGACGTTATGTTCACACATATGCAACACACTTATACTTCCATTCACAATTTTAGGCTTTAAGAAGAGTGGAGAATAATCTTAGCCAAAGATACAACCTCACCCTTTTGCCGAGAATCAGCCCTGGGACTTCTGGACATGAAGGCTAGCTTACTAATCACCCGACCACAAAGCGCATATTAACAGACTGTATTTAGAATCTTTGAAAATGTTATTGTCATGTTACTTTGGCCTTTTACATTAAAATTCAAATACTTTTGGTTATTTTGTAATATAAATATATTTACTTCAGTACTATTGTAGTGCTTCTATGGGTGGGGTTACGAAAAGCAATACCCATGAAACTGCAGTCAACTGTAATCGTGCTGTAACACGTTTATTTCGCGTGGGCACTCCTATCGTTTACCACAAGCAGATTTAACTGTAGTCACTAACCCATAACGTTCGGATTTGAAATGGATGGTAAAATTTTCAGCAAAATCTGTGTATTGAATGTTTGGATGGAATGGAGTAGAGAAGGTGGGTGAGACAGTCATGTGAAATTACACATTGGAATATTTCCCTTGCTTGGATCACTTTGTCTGAAAGGTTTCTATTCGTCGAGAATGTGAACTGGCAACAGACTGGTGACTGCAATCTCATACTTCTAGGTAAAATTAGCAGTTACTTAAGACTGCTAATGATGCACTTGACTAGTCGGCGGCTCTATTAGCACAGCTCACGAGGCACGGGAATGAAATCGTCAGTATCGATAGAGCTATTCAGACCACAACTAAAACTTTATTCACGGGGTTAAGAGGAGACTAAATGCCACAAAGTAGTCTTATTAATTGGAGTTTCCTCTTTCATTTATGTATATCATTGTAGTCACAATAATTATATTTTTGTTATATTTTTTAAAACGGCTTGTATCTGGCATTTTTTGCTCTAAATTTTGGAGTACGTTCACAGAAGACGTCTTGACTTCTAAGGACCATGAAGGACTTCAACCCATCTTTTAGGGGTAGTTCTAGTCTACAATACTGTTAAATACAATTCTGTACTAAAGTCTGTGATTTTTATTTCTTTTTGTAAATATATCCAGGTTCATTTTCTCAGTTTTTGCTTTGAGTAACAAAACGACACCTTTAATTGTGAATTTTGAAGGTTAAAATAAGTGATTCTCTTAGTGCTACTATAGATCTACTTTAGTGTTAATGATGTGCCTGATTATATAAACAAAATAACTGTAGGCAAAATTTTAGTTTAAAAATGATATAATTGATAAAACATATCTGTCTTAAGAAACTAGTTTATTGTATAAAATACAGCAATGAACTTCACCTACATCAATGGTTGGGTCGGTAGTTGAAGATACGACAATGTAAAGCGAGAAATCTTTAACTGTTACATTTTTCAACCCTTCTTCACCCAATTACTGACATGAATTACCAAGTATTGAAAAAAGTATGTAAAGAATCTGATGTCAGATTTTTATATGTGTACTATAACAAATTCATATCTGTAACACCATTTTCAGTGAATATCAACAGAATACAACTAGAATTAACTGAATTACAAAGTGATGATGATATTAAAGACAGCAAACAAAACAAGAACTGACTTCCTTTTATGTCCAAAGAACGTTCCTTAGATTACAAGTTTGCTACCAGGATGCTCGACGTGTTCGGATCTACATGTGTGTGAACAATTTATTTCCTTGTATGAAGATCTACAAACCACAACATAGAAACTAATTGATCTTACCTTGAAAAACATTCTTCGTGTTAGCTAGACTATGGCTCCAAGTATTAAAAAGAACTAGCGAGGAGGAAAAGAGAGAAAAATCGATGTGCTGCACTAACATTACTCTCTGTTCTTATAAATGCTTATTCCTCCAACTACTCTAAGTTAATAGAGATAAACGTTATCTTTCGCTTTTTTTTTTTTTTTTTTTTTTTTTTTTTTTGTAGATGCAAAGAGAACATGTAAATGTGGTAGACTTTAAGCGATTATAAACGTTTTAAAGAGCTGTTCTCTCTCAGATATCCTTACGTTCTCTTTGCAAAGCGAAGAATTAAAAAAATGAATAACGGCTTCCCATTTGAGGAAAGTATAAGTATTGGTTAAGTCAGATAAATAACCAGAAATATCTCTTAAAGGTGCATTCGGAAAAATAAAGCAAGGCATAAATTGCTTATTTTAACAATATCTACATTTTTTGTAGTAAGTTTTGTTTATTTCTTACTGTTTCTAAGAGAACTTTTCAGAACATTCCCAGAAAATTAAAGATATACCTACACTTCATTTGCCTTAAAAATATCTTAAAACATACGATATTTCAAACAAAATTGTTAAAGATGTTCCATGTAAAGGGTAGTCTGTAGTGGAAAGATTTTCTTGAAAGTCTCCATGTTGTATCCTTGGAAGACGTTGAACTTAAATACCAAGTTTAGTAACTAATCGACTGATCATTTTTGATTAATCCTGTTCACACACACACACACACACACACACACACACACACACACACACACACACACACACACACACACACACACACACACACACACACAACACATACACACAAACACACAAACACACATACACACATACATACACACATAGACACAAACACACATACACACAAACACACACATACACACAAACACACACATACACACAAACACACACATACACACACGCACAACAAAACTTTTTTAAAAAGGAGACCTCAAAACCTACATATGTGTCCACTGAAATGCCGGTATCGAATTTTTGGGTGGAATGCAATACTTTGCCTACTTACATGGAAGAGAAAGTAAAAATAGCTAAAAAAAAGTGTCGAGCTACACCGGGGTCGTCCTTAGTTTATATGACGATGTAAACAAAAGCTCGTGTACGTATGCGACATTATTGGCTGTTTAACCTTGTATCTCTTTGCGTATGAAAAACATAGTTCACATATCAGTTTTAAAAACTTTAATTCTAATGCAAAATATATAAACAACTTCATATTATGCTCAAGTTGTTCTCGAGAAGCACGCCAGCTGAAAAGACGATTAGAAATCGACGTTTCGGGAGTGTGCATCTCTCCCATCATCAGGATATTTATTAAATGTTGTAACCACAAATGAATCACTGGATATAAAACAAACAAACAATGACAAAACACTATCAAAATTTGCATTGCTGAACAAAATACCGTTTTCAGTCAATTAAATGCTAGGTCAGGAAATGGCGTGAGTATAGAAAATTAATTGGGTGAAAGAAACTTAACGTGATTATCAAACTGTATTGATCTGTGCTTCTTAAGTCGTCGGATTTCCATTTTTAAGGCCGGTTTTCAAGAGGGGCATTGTTTTGATAACCACCATAGAGCCAACTTTCGGGAGACGACCATCTTGGCTAATGCAACAGTTACTGGGAGCGGAGAATTAAGGAGGCTTTGGCGATTTTTTCTGAGAGGAGCACGCTTAGCACCCGGCGACACTTCTACCCTGAAAGAGACCAGCAGATGAGAGGATGTGAAATGATAATGGAGATGAAATGGAGGGTGAGGAAATTTGGGGAATGTAATTAACTTACCCACCATTCGCCTAGCGCCCCGGGAAAACCCCCTAAAAACCCATGGGTGAGGTAGATCGACCACGGGAATCGAGCCCAGGGCCTTCCGAATGTGGGCCACAGACGAAACCGCATGAGCCATCCCGCTCGGGCTCTAATATGGAAGTTAGAAAGGGGGAAAATAGCTAAATTCCTTTATTGTGAGTTTCTTCGTAAAACTTCTGTGTAAGGTTGAAATTTGTAGTCGTTGTAAAAATGTGTCCTGTGCCATTGGGGTATCCTAAAAGAATAACGCGAACTTGGTTAAACCAAAGGACACTGTGCCGCCATCCTACGGATGAAGCCTTTCAGGTTTCCTCTCCATCCTGTGGTCACTACATGGATATCGCCGGGCAGTGAGCAATTTGGCCTGCCTGTTTGACGTCACAGAGTAAGGCTTTTAACCTACATTATATAAAAATGTCAGTTTGATGTGCTAAATAGTTACAGTTTGAGATATTGGGTAATGAATTAGCAAATTGGTGGGATAGAGATTTAAATCTCTCCTAAAGTAACGAGCGTCCTTGTGAGAGAGAGAACGAATGAGTCAAACAACTGCTCATCTCAAGCCATTTTCATCAATTAGATTTATGATCCCAAACTTTCTATTCTCCTCCACTGATTGTGACCTAGTTCTAAAATTAAGCATTCAGCCAACTTGCCCGTTTCTTTATCATTCTTTCCATGGGTTAGGTGACGGTTATTTACTCATTTTAAACAAATCTTTTGCAAATAATCCTAAAACACTCTATAACCCCTAAATTTCACACGTCATTTAAGACTTTTTAAACCAGTGTGATGGCTCAGCCGACTCGTATTCGGGAGGTCCGGGTTCGATTCCCGTGGCAGGCCTTCCCTGATCCTTTGGTTTTTCGGGGGTTTTCCCGGATCGCCAGGCAAATGTTGCGTAGGTTAACTATACATCCCTCCATTTCATCTCCATTATCATTTCACATCATCTCTCATCTGTGGTCTATTTCAGGGAGAAATCTCGGCGGGTGTCTTGGCGTTGTATGGCAGGATGAAATGCCTCTAATAAACACTTTCTCCTCCGGCGGGATGGTCTCCAGGCTGACCTGATGGTCCATTTCAAGACCTTAGTGGGTGGGATGCCAAATGTACTGGCCTGCTGGAGGTTTTCAAATGGTCAATTGAAGGATCCTGCCCTCTGCACTATCGTGGTTCATTGGGATGGCCTCTCTCTCTTTCATCCTTTCTCCCGGGGGTATAGGTACAACAGACCAAATTTGGACCTCGGTGCCGAATTCTCTCCGTAGCATAGTCCAGTCCAGACAGAAGGTTAAAGGTGAGATGCTATATGCTTGCCCTAAGATTCCAAGTCTTTCTTGACATTACCAAAGACAGCTAAATAACGACAGCCCTTAAGAAATGAATTGAAAAATTCAAAAGAGTGACAACAGCAATCTGGAAAATGGTGATTCAAAAAAAGAAAATTATTTTGAATAAATCGTATATTTAGGAGAGATCCACACTTTTTGTGTGCATCACGTGTTTGTTTATCCCACCACGAGACCTGGGTTCGGAGACCGGCAACCGTCCTACTGGAGGAGGAAGTGGTTCCCCCAGAGCATATCCCCTGCCATACACCGCCGAGACTCCCGCCGACACTTCTACCCTGAAAGAGACCATCAGACGAGAGATGATGTGAAATGATAATGGAGATGGAATGGAGGGTAAGGAAATTCGGGGGACGTAATTAACCTACCCAGCATTCGCCTAGTGACCCTGGAAAAATCCCCAACAAAACCCATGGGTCAGGTAGGTGGGCCATGGGAATCGAGCCCAGACCTCCCCCCCGAATGCGGGAGACAGACGAAACTGCCTGAGCCATCGCACTTGGTTCGTGACTGTCAATTCGGTTTTTCGTACCTTTTTTAGGACAAAAACATGTAGTGAAACTATATCTGTAAAGGATTATCTCGTTTGAAATGAATTAGAAAAATTCGGTTCTTAAGAGTAGTTTTTAGCAATTTACGAGGGCCGTTCAGAAAGTAACCTCCGATCGGTCACAGTGCGGGTAGTCGGGGGAGTAGCGACGCCATCTGTGCATTCACGCACTCAGCAGGTCAGTCGGCATCAAGCCGTGGTCGAGTGAACGTCGTATCTGCGCTAGTTTAGTGCTTGTGGCCGTTTGAAATGTGTGCTGCAATAGAAAACCCCGCCAAATGTGAAGTGCGTGTGAAACACTAAAAAAATTACGACGGGCTATACAGAACAAACGCCGTGTTATGCTGACTTCCGGTATCGTTTTTGCACGATAACGCCCGTCCTCACTCTGCTCGCAGAACAACAGCCTTTCTTGAGTCCTTCAAGTGGGACGTTGTCAACCGTCCACCTTACAGTCCAGATCTGGCGCCAAGCGATTATCACCTCTTCATGCATATGAAGACATGGCTCGGGTCCCACCGGTTTGATGACGACGAAGAGCTCAAAGATGCGGTCACAGGCTGGCTCCAGGCACAAGCGGGTGATTTTTATGCAGAAGGAATTTCAAAGCTTGTGAGCAGATACGATAAGTGCCTCAATCGTTATGAAGACTATGTAGAAAAATAGTGCAAAGATGTAGTTGTAAGATGTATATATTAAAATATTTTTATTTAACTTGGTGAATTTTTTGCAATCAACCGGAGGTTACTTTCTGAACGGCCCTCGTATATAAAAATAAAGATTAGTAGGTAATGAAAGTAATATGAATGTAGCATATCAAGTCTTATATCATTAATTTTTTATTCTTTTTTCTCCAACCTAAGGTATATATCCTGGGCAATTACAGAGTTGAATACGGGATTGTATGAATTTTGTAAATTATTATAAACGTTGAAACAATACTGAACATAACGTTTTCGAGATGCAACAGAGAATATCTTTTGGGTCATGCTGTGAGCGGTGAGTGGATACATGTAGCACTCAGAAAACAGAAGGCTATTGCTTCACTTAAGCTATCTTGTCGATATCTTCCTATCTTACACTCGCAGCTTAATGTACTGTGTTTAAAATCGAGGACGACAGCAGACACAGTCTTTTGTTCTTTCTTTGTGGAATAATCCGCTTATGCGTAATGAATTATTCAAGAGGGGAAATATTCTAATTTCTTTCTTCTTTTCGCAAGCAAGAGACATCATTATTCTTCAGTGATGAACAAATCTTTTCCTTTCATTATGTGTATTTTGTAGAAGGGTGTGCAATCTTATTTAGTTTTAGCCCTTTTGTAATTCCATTCATTTAATGACGACGTAAGTGAAACAATTATAACAAAATTTAAATACCTTTACACTTATGTATGTCATGATACCAAAGTCTGCGCTGGTGGCCTGATTTACAGATACCTCCCCGAGTTCAACATCCAGCTACGCAATGGGTATACCCAAGAGTTCCTCTATTAGTATCAGCTAACTGGGAGGCTTATTACGTCAGAAAACAGATCTCTTACTTCCGTACAGAGATGGGAATTCGATAAATAAAGAGCTGTAGTAGGTATGGCGAAATTACAAATGGGGTAGCGGCATGATGTATGAGGGTTGATCAAAAAGTAATGCCTCCTATTTTTTCCCCCTCTTTTAATTGCCAAGAAAACTGAATCCAATTTACATAGCTTGAAAACCACAACATTGACTATTAATTTGTCACTATTCAATATAATCTCCGTCCTTTTCCACAGTTTAGGTCCACCTTTTAACTAGGACATGTATTCCAGTGTGGTAAACCACACGGTCTTGCTTCCTAAGCCATTGACGCACGGACGTTTTCACAGCCTCCTCATCTTCAAAATGAATCCCACGATGAGCTTCCTTTAGTGGCCCGAACAGATGGAAGTCTGATGGTGCCAGGTCAGGGTTGATTTGGGGTGAGGTAAGACTTGCCACCCCAATTTCTCAATTTCTGCAGTGGTGTAACGGCTGGTGTGTGGTCTTGCATTGTCATGCAAAAGAAGAACATCCGCCATAGTTTTTGTTGGGCGAACTCGGCGAAGACGTGCTTTCAGCTTTTTGAGAGTTCTGACGTATTGGACAAAATTTATTGTGCATCTCTGCTCCAAAAAATCAATCATAAGCACACCCTCTGCATCCTAAAACACTGTCGCCATAACTTTCCCTGCCTACCGCTGAGTTTTGACTTTATTTTTCTTCGGTGACGTTGTGTGATGGCATTCAATTGACTGCCTCTTTGATACAGGTTCAAAAAACCCACGTTTCGTCTCCAGTAACAATTTTTTCCAGAAACTCCTCTCCCTCCAAACTGAAGCGCTGCAAGTGTTCGGAGGCTATTGTTTTCCGTGTTTCTTGTTAACATTCTTGGTACCCAACGTGAACAAACTTTTGAGTAACCCAGTTGTTGCATAATCGTCATCACACTGCCTTTGCTGAGGGAGGTAATGCGACACAATTCACCTGTTGTTACCCGGCGATCACCACGAATGATGTCATCGACTCGCTGAATGTTGCATGGAGTCACTGCAGTCAGCAACCTGCCGCTTCGCTCTTCATCTGACAATGCTGTTTGCCCTTCAGCTTCGTTACAGCGACGAACCCATCGTATGACAGTGCTGACATCCACCGTTGCATCACCATACACATTTTTTAGCCTTTCGTGAATGCGAATTGGCGTTTCACCTTCCGCAGTCAAAAATTCAATCAATCACAGAGCGCTGTCTAATACGAATAACGATGTCGGCCATTTTGCAAGAGGATGCAGTGCTGTCACCTGTTGACTTAGGAAGTTACTACTGCAGGGGATTGGAGAAGAAGGCTTGAGGAATTGCGCCAAATTCAAAATTTTCAAATAACTTACATATTTAAGGAAATAAAATAGGAGGCATTACTTTTAGACCCACCCTCTACCTTGCGTAAAGAACGACGTATGCCCTGCATTCGCACGCGTAACTGAACATTCTGTGTAACAGTTCCTTTACTTAACTCTTATATCATTCAACCAATGAGACGTCAATTGTTATTCAGTTGGCTGACACCAAAAGGACATTTAATTTTTCTAATATATGTTTTAATTCTGTTTTTATATTCTTTATAATTATACATTCACGAGGATTGTAGTATTATCCTATTAGCCAATTTATATTTTGATCAATAATTATAATCGTTATTATGCTGACATGAACCGGAGCACGGCCAGGTTTAAACCCCTTTAAATTTTATATTCAATTTATACTGTTTAAAATAAAACATATTTTCATTTTAATAAAATAAAGTTGTAAAGTTTTTTCTTTTGGTTATAGAAAGTCGTAAAATGTTTGAAACGATTAAGCTGCCTAAATGTCTATTTTTGTTCTGATACAGTAAAAACATGTTGCAGGTCAAGTTGAGGTTTTGATGCTATTTACAAAAGTATTGCAAAATTTGCAATGGTTCATTAGAAATTGCTTTTACTAAATAACCAATATCAGCCAATCAGAAATATCAGAATATTTTCCCCACCTGGAATAAATCGTGTGATACGAGCTAGTTCCGCTTTACTCCTGTGAACACGGCCGCGCCGTGGCTCAGTGGTTAGACCGCTTGGCTCTCACCAAGGCGGCCCAGGTTCGATCCCAGGCGACCGCAAAGTGAGATTTGTGGTGGACTACACGGCGCTGGAGCGGGTTTTCTCCGGGATCTCCGGTTTCCCCCGCCATCTCATTCCACCGGTTCTCCATTTTGATCTCATGTATCATCAGTGTCATCGCCTGCGGTGCCGTATGTAGTAAAAGCGGGCGTTAAACACTACACATTTCATTTTTCCTGTGAACACCTTAGTTGCGATGACAAAATGAACTATACGCTCTGGGAAATAATGTATTTCACACCCTTAATGTACTCGAATAATGCTATTTTCTTTTAAATTAACAGGAAGAGAGTATAAGAGAAAAAGTTATTTCCAAGTTATATTCCCATACTCGGTGTTTTGGTTTCCACAAGGATTACATTTTACTTAGAAAATAGTGATTAGGTACTTTATCGAAAGGCTGGGCTTACCGAGGATACTAAGACAAAAAGTTTGACAATTTTCGATTATCTTTAAATTAGAAAAGAAAGTTACGTAAGTTACATTCCACTTGACAATCTTTTATATCTGGCACATGCAGCATTTATAAATTTTCGATAGAATGAATTAAATTGTTCGACCAATCTTTTGTTACTGGTATTTACGTAGGTTCCGAAAGCTATTTACACAGCAGTATAATCCTGATAGCAGCAAAGGAACAGGTTTTTTGTACCCTTAAACGTTATTACTTCCCCCTCCAAACGAAATTCATTGCCAATTTTCAATACATGCTATAAAAGTTGCTCAGAGAATTGGAAGAGAGAAGATAAGAGAGCAATAAAGAGAGGATGGAGGCATAAAGGGAGAGAGAGTTGGACGTTGGAGCGGTGGAGGAAGTGATTGAGAAAGAAAGATAGGGGGCTCCATTTAACGCAATAACGCGAGCACAACTGCGGGTTCTGTTGGTATGCATTTGCAACACTGACAAAATATGCATTTTTATACATCGGTCATCAATAAGGAACATTAAATATCTGTACTGGTGAGAAGGATATTACTAAATAGGAATAAAGCAATGAAGGACTTCTAGCATGTAATCGCTACAGACCTTGTCAATAGTAACAAAAAGTTACAATCGCCATATAACAATCATGGTTTTATTTGGAATTCTTTTTGCACCTGTTCGAAACGAGGCCATGTGCGTATAGCCATTCAAATCACATTGTATCAACTGACCTCAAAGTATCAGTAATTTGATTATATGTTAAGAATCGAAGTTTCACAATCTACAGACTATTATGCACATATGTTTCTCGAACATATTTCTGCATCCACATAGTTGTTTCTCAACGCTGTAGTTCGGATATGTGTCTTTAATATAATAAAATTTGAAAACTTATCTGTTTTCTAAGCAAAACCTTACCTGCTTTAGTTTCCAATCTAGGCAACGTTTGCTACCACGTAACTTCCTATCTCTGCTTAGCTCAAGGAAATATTCTACTGTTTTACGTTTATGTTTACTGGTTTTGACTTAAAACATCATGCATAAGGAATTGCACATTACAAGCGCTGTTACGTACAAAGAACAACATAGTAATGAGTCAAATGTAGGGTGAGTTCCATGTAACTTTATCTCTTGTCACGTAACTAGTTATCTGTCATTGGCTGCGTTGTGAAAAGGATGTTCTTTATTTAACAAAATCATTTAACTTTATAAAAACAAAATGGTCAAACTCGGATACCTATTTCTATCAGACGAACAGAATATATTATGTAATAATAAGAGTTAATGTACCTCAGATGCATGTAAATTCTTATTTACAAAATAAATACTAAGAAGACACGTGTATCTATCATGTAGGTATACCGTTTTATCACTCATCGCATATATTGGTTTGGTTACCAACACTCCCCACATACCCGCCTCGGTAGCGTGGTGGTAGCATGTCTGTCTCACGTTGAAGAGGTCCCGAGTTCGAATCTCGGTCAGGGTGAGTTACCTGGATGAGGTTTTTTCCGCGGTTTTCCCTTATCCTGAAAGGCGAATGTCGGGTAACTCTAAGCTCTATGGACCCTGGGCTCATTTGAGCATCATTTCACCCATTCCATTCGTCCGACATGACTTAACGTTGGAGGACGTAAATTAGAAAACACTCCCCCACATGACTGACACCTTGGCCTTCGAGGTAACCTCTCCTCACCACGTGATGACCGGATTCATTTTCTCAGATGGAGGCACCCAGAGGGCGGGCCCATTACCTCCAATGATAAGGTGATAGTGAGGATGACGGTGAGGCGAGAGGACCTACAGCTTATACCGTGGGCTCCGAACCACGTTGCTAGACAAAGGTGAAGGCCGACTTAAAATCGCCTACCCCAGAGCCGGGAATCGAACTCGGGAGCCGCGAACGAAGCCACTGCGCTACCCTGGCGCCCTCATATATTCAAATTCCTGTGGCATGATTACTTATAAAAATGATGTCTATATCATCTAAAATTGGATAAAAATTGTTTCCAGGTACAAATTATATACATTTTAAATAATTATTTAAGCAGGCCCTCAACGAAAACTGCCGCTAGAGCTCTCTGCAGTCATAAGCGTGGACAACATCTGAGAAAAGCGTTGAATAGACTTGAATGTACGGTGTTTATTACAAATATCGGATTATATATAAGAATGAAGTTATTGCATATTCAATGTTCACAGGCATTTGTGGTCCTAGTGAACTGACTGAACTCAAATCCGTCTGTCCGTCCGTCCATCCATCCATCTCTACCTTTTAATGCTTAAGATATATTTCAAGGATCATATTTCGTACTTAAACTTAAAGGTCTAATTTATATTTTTAATTAACGTCCTCCATTTCTTTCATCCGCAGATGAAGAAATGGGTGAAATAATGTTCAAATAAGTCCACGGTCCATAGGGTTTAAGTTAACTGACGTCATTTTTCAGGATAAAGGCAAATCTATTTAGATAACTCACCCTGTTTCGAACTCGGGACCTGTTGAACGTAAGGCTAACAGAGGCGAGCTAATTTAATAATCTTCGTTTATAACCCGATATTAAGTGAATTTAAACTTTTGACTTGTCCTTTTTATTAAATCATATTTATTAATTTCATATTTATTTTGAAACAAAAGGAAAAGCCGCTGCTTTTAAATTTGACGTATGATTTAAACTAAAGGAAATATACATTTATGAAGTAAAAGTGATGCGTTAACGAAAATATACAGTAAAACTGTTTGTAGTTCCTGACTTAAGGTTTTTTCTCCATATTTCCTAGAAATTTTAGGTATTATATAAAAACGTTTCATTGTTAAATGTAGGCATGTAAAATAACTTGTAAATGCCACACACCCACCCACCCACCCACCCACCCACCCACCCACCCACCCACCCACACACACACACACACACACACACACACACACACACACACACACACACACACACACACACACACACACACAAAAGCAATAAAAGAAAATTCTTAAAATACAATAAAATATAAAGCATTACATTTTTTGTGCATATGCACATACATTAGAAGTTCTTTTATTTTGTGTGCTACAATTGTTTCAAGTGAAAGACGAATACTTTCTGTAATTACTGTATAAGGAACAACAGTATTTTTAATTCATTTTCTTTTAAATAAAACATTTGTAAACATTTCAGAATTTTTTGCACTATAATTACTTAAATGATGTGAATATTTTAAAGAAAATACTTATAAATATGTAGAATACTATTAAAATTTAAAAACCTGCAACAAAAGAACTATAACATGCCTCACTCACATGAATATTACGTTAAAACCACAACTTTTATTTAACATAAATTGTGTGCTTAAATAAATATAATTTTTATGAAATATTTTATCTATTCTTTACGATTTGCCAGTTATAAAGATGCAGAGAACATCACAGAAATTCAAGGTATACAATTTAGAATATTTAACTCTTTCTTCGTTTCTCAGTTATGTCGTGCACTGATGGTCCTGCCCCCACAAATACCTTTTTGAATAAAGAGCACTTCAAAACCCGTATTTCCAGTGAAGTAACGGCATTGATTTTTTTTTGTGAAATAAAATACTTACTCTACTTATAAAGGTGTGTAGTAAAGAACCGATAAAATATATTTCTTAATTTTGAATAATTCATTGAATAATTTTTGTTGCATTTAATATCTAGGTTCATGTCGGAGATTTTTACCTTAAGAACACCTGCAATTGTATTATGCTTTACAGAGTGTAAACATTTGGCTGTTATCATAATAAATGCACACGCTCATTCATACTTTCAGGCTTTAGGAAGGATAAATCATACAAATATTTTTACCCTCCTGCCATGAATCCTACCCAGGACCTCTCTGAAATTTGAGGTTAGTTGCGTTAGCATTTCTCAAGAAAGAGGAAAAAGGAATTTTCAGTTTCTTATATATTTACCAATAGATATTTTATTCAATTTATAAGTGTTCCTTCTGCATTCAATAGTGGTATTGGGACCTTAAACAAGTTCGTTTAAAAGCGAGATTTCCCAATGTTAGACATATCTTAAAATTGTGTTTCTTTTGTTTTTCATAACAAACAGTTTATTGATGTCTCGGTCTCCTTACTTCCTACACGAGAATAACAGCATTTTAAAATCCATATTAAATAATAATGGTTAGTGTGGCTTGTTTACTTATGAACCATGGAACACAAGGTGCTAACAAAATAGATGCCATGACTTGGCAGATATTAATGGTATTCCCAGCTTTGTGAGAGCTCTTTGGCACGCGGAGCTGTTTTTACGTGGCATTCTGGAAAGGTTTCCCTTGCCACCCTGACCTACCAAACGTGACCTTCAGTGCTGAGTCAGACACAAAAACTGTTGGGAAGATTCAGTAACCTTATTGCGTCCGAGGTCAAGCCAAGGATTTACCTGTCTCGTGCTTCATTCACTCATCTTAAGGTTTATCAGTCAAGTCAGTCACTACTGGTGATATATATGGAGGAATGGCAACATTTTATTGCAAAACAAAACTTTCAAAACATGTTACTTAAGGATATGATAAGCCCAACTACAGCAGGCTGAAAACAAGAGCAAACTTCCTAAGGTTCTCTTGGAGAATCTCATCTTTAAAGTGTGCCTATGAATGATCGCCCATCTCTACCTTACGTAAATGGGCATGAGGCCGGCAGTCGGGTTGGTAGGCCTTGGCCCTCTAATAGGGCTGTCACGCCAGGTTTATTTATTGTTATTATTAAACTGTGCTATACATTTCATGGTGTATGATGGTGGTCAGATGGCGCGTATTCTTCTACACGAACAGTAGAGGAATACATTGCCCTCTTTGCAGTGGGACGGGTCTTCAAACCTGGAATTGTTAGAAATTTCCGCGCGTCTCTCGCCTGTGTGCCTAGTTCCTTTTCAACCCTTCTCCTAAGGACAGGTAGCCTCAGTATAAGAGGTGAGCCCCTCATATCCATATATATATGTAGAGTTTTATTTCATAAGCAAAGTAAATACCGCATTTATGACTATGCACATGACTAAGTTATTTTTGAAATAAATGCAAGACTGGAGTCTAATTCATGATCATCAATAACCTCATCAGCACTCCCTGATCCTTTTTCTAGGTTTAACCTACCCTATCCTTTGTTTCTTCCCAGTTTATGTTTTTATTTGCTTTGCCTACGTATAATTTTTACCAATTGTCATCACATGCCTTTCCTTGCTAATTTTTTAAAATTTTCTTATGTAATTTAACACACACCTTAATATATGTAATTATTTTAGTGTCTTATGTTATTTTCGAGCTTAAATAATACAATGCAATTAAAATCTCATTCTGACGCCTGTATTCTTTTTTAATTTTCCTGTTTTTTTATGTCCAACTTGACTTGTATAACGACAGTAGCACCCTTTGCTTTATAAAACTTTTCTTTTTTTAAACATGTTCTCATTGTATCAAATTAGATATTTGCAAAAGCTTAACAACCCACAAAACTGATGTTATTTTATACTTGTTATAAATATGCTACTTGTTTTTCTCCAAAGGCATTATGTGACTTTTATCACTTTAATAAATACCATTTTTGTAATTTATTTAGCATATAAACTGCAAAATTCCTTCACTCCTTACTACGAGGGCTGTTCAATAATGATCATAATTTTTTACGGTCATAATTTTTCGCACTAAAATTCAATCTTATTATATTCTGTTAGCTTAATGTGAAACAAACACGCCGTAGTAGTTTCATTGTTGGTACTCCTGGTTCCCGCCTGTGAGATACAGGAAAGTTCAGACATGTTCAGTATCGCCTACCGCTGGAATGGAGGTTACACGCGAGGAACAATATGCGACTTTGAATTTCTTCTGTCCTCTCAACAAATCTTCAGTTGAGGCCTATACAATGTTGCAGGAGACCTATGGAAAGTCTGTTCTTCCCTATAGCACAGCTCGAAGGTGGTTTCAAATGTGTAAAGAGGGGAGACAATCAATTTCAAAGGAAGGTGGACCGGGTGCTCCAATTACTACTCTTACGGAAGGAAACATCAACACTGCCGCTGGCATTGTGAGAGAGGATCGACGAATTACCTTAAGATCACTTTCTGAAATACTAAACATTTCATTAGGTGCCACCCACACGTTGGTAACAGAAACATTACACATGACACGTGCTTGTGCGCGATGAGTTCCATGACTGTTGATTCCCGATCAAAAGGACATTCGCATGCAGGTCTGCATGCAGTTAAAGTTGATGTTAGAGGAAGATCCGGAGTTTCTTTCAAATGCAATCATTGTTGATGAAACTTGGCTACATCATTTTAATCCTGAGAGCAAACAGCAAAGCTCAGTGTGGAAATCTCCTTCATCACCAACCCCCCCCCCCCCCCAAAGAAAAAGTGGTTGATTCTGCTGGGAAAGTTATGGTCATCTCATGCTTTGATATTCATGGAATGGTTTATCAGCATGTTGTACCTGCACACATATCAGTAACTGAACAGTACTACAGGAATGTCCTGAAAACATTGCAAGTCCATATCAGGCGCAAAGACCACATTTCCGTGAAGCAGGCTGGATGTTGCACCACGATAATGCACGGCCGCATATTGCCAATGTTGTTGCTGAATATATTGCAAGAATCAATGTGAAGTGCATCCCTCACCCTCCCTATAGTCCGGAATTAGCCCCATGTGACTTTTTTGTATCCCCTAACTTGAAGAAACGCCTTCGTGGGAGGCATTATCCATCATCAGAAGCAGTGGTGAAGGCTGCGGAGGCTATTTTGAAGGATCTCTCAAAAATGGTTTCCAGCATGTCTTTGAAGACTGGAAGAAACGCTGGGACAAGTGCATCGCATTCAGGGGAGACTATTTTGAGAAGGACCTTCAAAATTATGAGGATGAGTAAAGGTACGTTGTCAAAAAAAAAAAAAAAAAAAAATTGTGGTCATTCTTTATTGAACAGCCCTCGTAGCTAGTCGCCAGTATATAAAAGGGTGAACACTGAAGTAAAATAGTTTCACTTTCTCTATCCCTTATAGAAGATTTACTGTATTGCACTCAAAATATAGAGACTTAATCGAGAAAAACATGTTTTGAAGTCCACTGAATCCAACAAATTAATTTGTAGAAAGAGGTAAGTATACAACTTTCTTTTTAATTATGTTTAACATTTGAACACTGCAAACGGTGAAACTAATTATATATATGATCAGTTCCACCATTTGCAGTGTGGAATTAAATGAAATGACATTAAATTATATCAGTTAGTAATGTCGTATATTAAATGAAATAACTGTAAAAGAAAATTTGGGAAGGTTTAAGGTTGTCTGCCAATTTTGAGGACTCAGGAAAATTTTGGACGGTCCTGAAGCAATTGAACTACAGACCACCGTCCGAAACTTCATATTTTAACGATTTCTCCTAACACCTGTGACTAGCATAACTAAAAAATTAAAAGTCGAATGCATACCAAGTTTCAATTTAAGTCCAACACTGTTAAGTATGCCAAGTGAAGAATTACACGACGGTGGAAGGATATATTGATTTTCATGTTCTCAGATATGTCCATCTAGTTTCGAATATCATATGTCCAAGATATTTTCAGTTCAATAAAATGTTATTCTGACATTTCTGTTTTCTGGAAAGTCGTCTTCGTTGTGACTATATTTCGAACAATTTTGTATAACTCAAAAGAGATCAATGTAATGGTTCCACACGAAATATTTAGAAGTCATCCAATTACACAACAGGTTCAAAAAGCTTTTGTAGCGTTATCCATTTTATAAATATACTGTGCTGTAAGTTTACATTTATAAGTTTCAGCACATTAAGTTCTGATGAACAAAACTTTTGTGGAAAATGCTTAGCATATGAATAGCATTAAGTTGGAAACTAGCCGGATAAATACCGTTGGTATTAAATCTTAGCATCTTTCAAACACATACAGTACTACACAAAAATAACTATTTATAACAGTAACTTCACTTATCTTATAAGAAAATGATGTAAATTTTTCTTATTAACTACTGAAATAAGAAAAATGTACATCATTAATTTTAAGATAAGTGAAGTTACTGTTACAAATAGTTATATTTGTGTAGTATTTGTTGCTTCACCGTAGCTTACTTCATTTTACGTATTAGACACACAGATTTTTCAATAACATCATCTTTCCCTAAACTACTCTTCACCTGAAAATTTTCCCAACAATGCGTATTGTGACTGTGGGTTCGTAAAATTAAAAAGTCAAGTTTGCAGAAATTCAAAATGTTCTTTATTTCCGTAGAAAGACATTGCTTGTACACCCTGCAGCAACCTGACGTAACATAAACCAACACAATCTCTCGTCACCTCTGCACACGTAAATAAACAAAAGAGTCCACTTTCAAAACACAGCTTCATGCGCACAAATCAGTTCCGATTACGACTGACCTAACTGGCGAGTCGTGGCTTCTTTTCTATACCTCCCAGAAATTAGTGGAATTTTCTGCAACAATCAAGAAAGCGAACCTTCCAGTCATCTATCTTTATCTGTTTCGGCACGCTTTTTATCTCCGCGTTGCACTATCTGTCTCTTTGTGCGCTCCGGCCGCGCCAGTCGCAACAATGGCTCGTGACAGTATACATGCATAAATGCCTATCATTTAAGATTTTTATACTAAATGAAACGTGCCTCTTAAACTTTCTGAGATTAGCCTATGAAGTCATTCATTCGGAAGAAAAATTATTGCAGAAACATGTATATGTTAAGTTTTTTGGGGGATATCACTCATTTCCAGATATAATTTTCTTTAATTTATATATATATATATATATATATATATATATATATATATATATATATATATATATATATATATATATATATATATATATATATATATATTCATTTTTAGCGCTGGCACTATTCAGGTTTTCTTCGGGATTTTCACGAGTATGCAATTTCAAAGCCAGCATTCACAATTTGTCTGACGATTGTGTTTCTTCTAACCACTTATGTAATACTTAAGATCTTTTGTGTAACTAAGCAATAAAACGCGTAGTTTGAAATCATTCCTATATTATGAATGGCTTGATATGAATAGAAGACGCTTTACAATATAAAGCAGGTATATGATTTTTTTTTTTTCATTTCGAAGTAACACAAGTGGTTTGCGCCACTTTGTTTATGTTTTACGTGAAAATGGACATTTGGTTTAGAAATATTAAAAACGATTAAGAAAATAACATCATTTTCTCCCATTTCATGAAATTAGGTTTTGACGCTGTATCTACATTAAGTAAATAGTAGTTAGTGTTTCTATCTGGCCAACGCTTTATATTTTCAAGATTACACGCTGCATTTCTGAACCGTTAAATTCACGGAGTGAAATATACACAGTCATGTTTCTGGGAAAAGATACTGCGTCTATAGCGTGAGAATGTCTTTGGCCAGAAAATGCGCACATAACAGTCTGCTTCTTTCTGCAGTTTCAGCGTATAAATCTACTTGTTTGTTTTACCTAGTTTCTTATAACTTCTTACTCTAATTTTATTTTTCGTGAATTATTTCGTCTCTTTTTCTATCCAAAGGAAACGTCGAATTTCATTTCACCTTCTTTATCACGTACCTGCATAGTAAGTAGAGAAGTCATTGTTTTCCATCTAATAACACTACCAAAAACAAAATCATACCTCCGCGATAAAGGTAGGTGATTATTATGGAAAAAGATGTGCTGATTTTGAAAATCTCCTATCACATCTGGTTAAAAAGATATGAATACATTTAGTCTACGTTCTCATCTATGAGGTTTACGATATGTTACATTTATTATTGTGATTTAATCATATATGATATAGTACTACACATCATGGTGAATTAAGATTAATTCAAAATGTTGTTTTAATATCCTTGCAATAATACTTGGACTGTATATTTGAGACATATCCGTACCTCAGCTTAAAACGCTTGGTAGCATGTGCACTCCTGTCTGCTTTTCCTCACAAGAAACCAACAATCATCACCCATCATTACTGAATCCTTACGACCTTGGTTGTGTTAGCCCAAGACAACAAGGCAGGCTGTTATGTGTTTCAAATGGGAAGAGTTCTGGAGTCCAGCTAATCAGATGCCGTATCACACTCAGCGTTGCCAGCTTGTTACACCACTCCTTTTATATTTCCCTCTCTCTCGCACACTCATACAACATGCAGGTCTGCTTGGCGCTATATGTAAGGGTAAGCAAATTATATTTTACAAACTTTTACAATGATGCAGTTGCCAAAATCAAAATTGGAAAAAGCATTTTCGCAAATTATGTATATTTTTAAATATTATAACTATAATTATAGTTTATGAATTACTTGTTTTTCTAATCCAAATGCGGGACACGCTTGTTTTACGTACACCACACGACTCAGCAGTAAGCCGTTGAGCATTTTTGAAATCGAGCTGATTTCTATATTCCTCATTGCCCAATTTTTTGAAGAACATATACACCTTAAAAACAACACTTCAAGCCTGACTTCGCAATACCTGCCTTTTTGACTCGCCACTAAATTCACCACAATAAGCCATTGCACTATTTAACTCTTACTCTACTGTTGTGTAAGGAACAACCGAATGATATTGATCTGAACTCTCCAGAGTAAATAAACACTTCTTATCCAGCATGCATTCATAAACATAAGCATTCAGCATTCCACAGGCTAACAGGAAATGAAGTGTTTGCTCTTTCTCGAATTTAACACCTTGACTTATTCACAGTAATTCTTTTATCATATAATGCAGTAGTTTAAATTTCAGTTCTGAGTAATTAAAAGTATATGTACATACATGCACACCAACCCCTTTGAACTGAGATTACGAACCATTCATAAACAAATATATAACGTGACTAGACACGTTCTGCCAGGGCAGCGGGAAATTTATTGTTTCCTCTCGCTCGAATTGGCATATTTAAAGTAATTCTTTTATCACGTCATGTCAAATATTTACGTTTCAGTTCTGAGTAATTACAAATAAACGTACACGCATACATGCCAACCAATAATGATATTCATACAATGCTTACGTCGCGATTTATTGTTATAATACAGGTAATAGTGATTTATTTAATTGTATTAGAAAAACTATTTGAGCTAAAAATATGCGGTTTTCATGGTTATGTTAGATACATTACTCTCTACCTTCCACATGGATCAGTTTTGGCGATATCTGAATTTTTGTTTTAGCGCAGATTGATTAGGTTGGCGCTTCCTCACACACCACTTAGCGGAATGCAGTACGACAACACCGCAGGACTCCGATTGGTTGCTCACCTAGTAGCGCTCAAGGACAAACACCTTCCCATTTGAAACACATAATAGAGGAATGTGTATCGTAATCAGTTTTGCTGTCCGCACTGTGTATAAGCTCGCCTTCCGAGTATGACAAGGATGGAAGGTTCGTTTAAAGTACACAAGGGTAGTGACAACTCACCCATACATAATACCTATCGCTGCATTAACTGCAACAAACATTAGATCTGGCAGCATGGGTGACTCGTATGCACTCTCATTCACTCATTTCATAGTAAACACATCCCTACTGGAGCAGATTAAAAAGTTCAAGCTCCTCTACCCTTAATACCTCTCTAGCCTTCTTGTCGTGGGCATACAGTACTTCTTCTCCATGACGGAAATTTCCTGATAAAACCGTTCCCCTTGTTCATCTCTAACATCACCTAGCTTTTCGGTAGAAAGTCTAACTGTGAATGGAGGAAATGAATTTTCAAAAACAGTCTACAGATCAGGCCTTTGTATCATTTCAACAAATTTGACACCAAAGATTTTCCTTTGTGTTTCCAAGAAAACCACGCACAACCATTGTAAATGATTTGGTAATTCACTGCTAATTACACTGTTTGTAACGTTTTTTTTTAAACACTTCATCCTCAAGAGTTTTCAGATTTGAGGTCCAACAACAATTTTGCGGGAGTTGAAGCTAAGTCTGGAAACCTCCCTTGCAAATATGCAAATCCACTACCGTAGTTGTTGAGTGCCTTAACAAAATTCTTCATCAGCCCAAGTTTTATATGTAAGGAAGGGAGAAGAATCTTATCAGAGTGAACAAATAGTGTTTGTTTTACATTACTCTCTCCTGGGATATATTCCCGCCGCGTGCCCACTGTTGTACCACCTAATATTTTTGTGTATCACAGCTGTTAAACGAACACAAAAATAAATTAATTAAAAAAAACAATATTTTGTGAATCCCGCCTTGTAATTCAAGCAGCAGACCAATTACTGTAAGGTCACCACATATTTTCCAATAATGAATCTCTTGTTTTAAAACACATACAATCTTGGCCGTACTTTCATAACTTTAAGACATACAACATGGAACGCTGGAACAATGGAGATTCATTACCATTATGAAGTAACAAAGCCTTTAAGCTAAACTTTGATGAATCTATAAACAATTGCCAGTCGTCTGCATTATGTTCAATTCCTAGCTCACTCATTAACCATGGATGTCTATACAGAAACATATATTCTCTGCCATTGCAAAATATTTTCCAAATTTCTGATTGATAATTTCAAAACTCTGTAATTTTTGTACCGGGTGCATTGTTGCAGCCTGGAACCCAGAAGTTCAGATTCTTCTCCTGACAAATTTAAGTCGCATATCAGGTCATTCAAGCCTACTTGCTGTACAAAATGTCTTTCATTTTCAGAATTTTTTAGTTTAAAGTTAGGATATTTCGAAATAGACACCTGGTTAAACTGTACAATATGTTTTCATCTTTATAATTTGTATGTATCCGCGTAAGTTGTATAGGACAAGGGTGGGCAAACTATGACGCATGTAACCGGCCGGTACGCGAACTCATTTTTCATTATGTATATCTAAAATATCTAAAAATTGTGACGTGTTGTGCCATTTGAAGCATTACTTTCAGAACCATCATTTTGAGAATCTACGTGTGAAAATGAGCTACAAACACATCTTCGCGAAGGTAAATTTCATGTTGGTTAGTGTAATTAGATATCGAGATATACATTTCGAACTTCCCCTCACCCAAAAAAGTAGAAAAAGATCCCTGGGTGTGAGCGTGTGTGAACAGTAGAAATAAAGACGAGTAAATGCATAATTTAGTAGATTTCAGCATCTTTCATGTATGCTGTACGAAGATTTTCAGGAAAATTCACTCATCCCAAACTACTCTTTACATAAAAAGTGCTTAGAAATTTTTTATTTTCTCAAAATGGTTGTAATCATTGCGCCTAAGATATCTTCTGCTTAAGACATATGCATGACAAATATTTTATATATTCCCAGAAAATTATATATATATATATAACAATTTTGTGGGAATAACTATAAAGCCCTCTTCATTATGAATGATCTTTGCAAAACGTTAAATATTAAGGGATAGGCACTTAATAGACACAATCTTACTGCTTTTAAAGATTTAGATCATCTTAAAGCACACGACTGGAATTAACAATTACCGCGATATTCTTTTGATTTGAAGTATCAACTATTTAAATACCTTTTAGAAATGGGAAAGAGTTCTTCGCTGCCACCTTAGCCCCTCCCGTGACCGCGTAAAGAACGTGGTATTTTAAAGCAATCACAAAGCGCATTAAAAATCTATTATCGTTTTACCTGTGATAATGAAATGTATAAATATGAATTTAAAGTTTGTTTGGATTAACAATTAGTAACTAGAATGTTTCGTCAGAATGGAGAGCAAGCGATCAGATGTTTGTGTGTCAGGCAGCGGACCACCAGAGTCAACTGACAGTGCAAGGCTAGCAGTGTTGCTGAGCTGGGTTTTGTTGCTAAGGGAGACAAACTGCCTAAGGAAAACAGTGACTGTCACTTTAATTAATCAGCACTAATTTTCTGCTGCATATGGACAGAAGTAGAGCAACTTGAATGTATTAACGTGATTTTATCTTGTTAAGCCGTTTGTTAGTCATCGCTTGCTCTAAATATCAACAAGATTTCGTACAAAATAAAATCATTCCACGACTGCCTTGTAATCGAGGAAAGAAAATCAGACACCGATTTAATTAGGTATATATATACACCTAATTACATTTAGAACATACACCACCGTCTAGTAAATGTGCAATTAAATGAATTAGTTTGTTATCAGGCTGTGTAACATGACGAAATTAAACATTTTGAAAGTAAATATTTCATGAACGAACTATAACCAAATAACAGCTGATGCAAACCTCTATCATGAATGGCATGTTTTCATAGAAACATACACATACGAGGGGTACTATTTATATTTTGAGCCTAATAATTAAAATAAAGTATTTTCTGATTGAAAACTGCTTTATTATTTTTCAAAATATTCTCCTGTATGATCAATACTTTTGCATCCATTTGAACCATTTGTCAAAGCATTTATTCCAGTCTTCTTGAGACACCTCCGAAACATGGTTTTTGAAGGCATCAACGGCTTCTTCTGCCACGAAATTCTTGTCCACGCAATTTATTCTTGAAATGTGTGTAGTGTTTAACGCCCGCATTTACTACATACGGCACCGCAGGCGATGACAGTGATGATACATGAGATGAAGATGGAGCACCGGTGGAATGAGATGGCGGGGGAAACCGAAGATCCCGGAGAAAACCCGCCCCAACGCCTTGTTGTCCACCACAAATCTCACTTTGCGGTCGCCTGGGATGGAACCCGGGCCACCTTGGTGAGAGCCAAGCGGTCTAACCACTGAGCCACGGGTTTATTTATTCTTGATGTTTGGGAACAAAATGAAGCATTGGGTGCCAAATAAGGACTATATGGCGGATCGTCCATCGATTTTTGAGCCTTTATATATTTACTCTGTTGTTAGATTGTTGTTAGAGTCTACAATGGGACTTCTTGTAATTATCGGAATGTGGCCAATTGATTATGTTATCAAACTACGTGCAGCAAATTATTTGTTAAAAAAAACAGAACATAACAAAAGTGCACAAACTGATCGGCGAACAATGTAAGTCTAAAACAAGTAAGGAATAAACTGTTAAATGACTGGCAATAAGAGTGGAATAATTCGAGTAAAGGAAGGAGAATTTACGAGATATTACCAAACATCAAGGAAAGGTTGCGGATGAAGCATCTGAAACCCAGGAAGGGAATCATACATTACATATCAGGACATGAACCGTATGATACTTCAATCGAATAGGCAAAATACAAAATAGTAATTGTGATGTCTGCAATGTTCCAGGCAACCCAGAGCATTCATTGTTTGAATGTAGTAAATATGTATTCTTTTTTATAATTTATTATTTGGCTGAACAGCAGTATTGATATACAAGCCATTGATAAATTACATAAATACTGCATACAAATTAACAACTGAGGAATTACTGTCCTCTAACATATACAATAGGTGATAAATATATAATATAAACAGAAAACAATTAAAACATTTCAATGAAAGATAATAAAAGACAAAGTATATAACAGGATAACTAACACATAGAATAACATTAAATAAGATGGATAACAATTGAAAAGTGAGGTTAGATATGTGAGACTAGATTATGATCAGTGGTGTTATGAGAAAAATAGAGAATATACTTTGAATTAGTGAGAAAAGTCGCTATCTTCTGAATCACTGAGAAGGATGTCTTGAGGCAGTTTTCTTTTCAATCTGGTCCTATCGAAATTTCGTCGTCCAATGTCATAGGTTTCAGCACCTGGTACTTCGGATAATCTAACGAAGAATGTCTTTGATATCAATTTGAAGTAAAGATGTATGGGAAGAATACCAAGTTCCTGATGGAGTTGGTCATTTCTAATGAACCATGGGGCCTTTGTAATACTGCGGAGAAATTTGTTTTGTATAACCTGAAGTCGATGAATGTGGATTTTGCTGGCAGCGTAAGAAATTATGGAGCATATAACAGACTTGTAGATCAATATTGAGCACTCCAGACCAAGCTATGATTTCTTCTGTAGCAATGGATACAGCTTTTTAATTCTAGAAATAGCTATTGTGGAAATGTAAGATATAGGAGAATTCCAGGTTAATTTAGTGTCAAGCATTACGCCTAAATATTTGACTGGTGTTTCTGGAGAAATATATATTCGAATTACAAGAAGGTAGAACAAAACTACAAGGAAAACAGATATGGAATATAGTGAGGAAAGAAGACGATTACCTATAAATAGTTGGAAATTATGACAGAACTAGTATTCAATTTAGCCATGGATGACTACAACCAAATCAGAGCACAACTACGGAATATAAGAGGAGAGATAACACATCAAGATAAATACCCCGATATAATTGAGATCAACAAGTTTTATACAAAGAGATGACATCAATTATCATCAACATCTATTGGAAGAAGATCAACATTCATAGGGCCTTTATAAAGATATGGCATCGTTTAATATTAATATTTATTGGAAGATCAACATTAATTTACGGAGAAGGAAAAAAACTCAAAGGACACATCAAAAGGCACTCTAATATCGTCGAAGGTAATCAATCAGGCCAATGGAGTAAGAAGAAACAACCAAAGAAAATACCCACAACTATGAAGTAAATATTGGATGTCCAATCAACATGGAGTTTCAACGAGATTTAATGGACTTATGGATACAAGGTTGGGAAAACTTCAGTTGCAGGCGCAAAATATTAGAAATAGGTCAGCAGCCTTCATTCAGTATAATTTATTCTTCAGATTAAAATTGTATTTTAATTATGTATTAGAAAATTTACATAGTAATAAGGCTGTTGTTAGGTTGACAATGGGCATTAGGTTAGTTAATGTAGGCATAAGTTCTGTATGCAAGAATAAAATGCTCATTAATTGAATGTATATGATTTGTAATTTCTTAAATAATAAAAAGCACAGTAAGTCCAGGTTTAGATTCTAGATACTTTGACCTAAGCTAGCAGAATATATTTTTTATTTTTTTATATTCTATTTATTTATTTATTTTTTATTGTTGTTAGATGAGATGTTTGTGTGCTTGCATTGACTGGATGAAGAACCATCCTACGTTCTTGTTGGTTTTCCTTACTTCACCGAAGACTTCCGGCAAACAAATGGTTGTGAACCATTCGGCATTGACCGTTTTACGTTCCTCTAAAGGCACTGTTGCCAATGGCTAGTTTTGCTGAAAAAGCAGGCAACCATTTGCTTCGAAGTGCTTCGAGTGTGAACAACTTTTGTTGGATTTGCTTCAACTTGAGAAACCCACACAATCGACTTCTGTTTACGTTCCGGCTCATACGTATAGATCCATGATTCGTCACTTGTTACAATTTTATATACGTCTTTTGAGGCACCGCCATTGTATTTCTTGAGAACTTTTATACACCAAACGACACGAGCATTTTTTTGAGATTGCGTCAAATTATGTGGAATACAACGAGAGCAAACCTTTATCACGGCTAAATAATCATTCAATATTTTATACATGCTAACTAATTCCCAGGTTGGCTTCAATCTCACAATATGTCGTATGACGATCTTGCATTATTAGTTTTTGCACAGCACCAATGTTTTCTGGCACAACAACTGATTTTGGTCGACCTTTACAAATTTCATCACTGAGCACACGGTGGCGACACTTAAATTCATTATACCAGCGTTGCACGGTAACAAAGAATGTGGAAGTTAGTTGATCGATGCACTTTTGTTCTTGATAATCCACGTAGAAATTCGTAATAATTCATTGCAGGGAAATTTTCACGAGTTAACTCCATGTTTTTGTTGAGAGACAATTTTCAAGTTAATGTAAAGAAAACAAATGACGCTCTATTGACAAAATATCTTAAGTAGATTATGGTCAACATGGGTCAACAATGCCAAACTTTACACTGGAAACGTCAGATGGCACTTACAACATTCAGGGTTGCCAAGGCTCAAAATATAAGTAGTACCCCTGGTACACACATCATGGCGCGCGTGTGCATTTCAGCTATTTACTACCACCTCTAAGGCAAATATAACAGAAATAAGAAACGGTTAAATAATCAATCAGGGATATGTCCTGGCGACGCCATTGGACCTCGCCTTTCATCAAGGCGGCCTGGATTCATCCTAGGGACCATATGTGGCATTTGTGATGGACAAAGAGGTTTCCCTCGGCATTATTCCTTGCTCCATTATCATATCCCTCGAATTCTCCATCTTTCACCCCCTCTCATCTTTCAAGTTTGCAGGTAGCGGGTTGGGTGAATTATGGTGAGCGGGTGATGTGCATTTGTTCAGGTTTCTACCTTCGACATGTATTCAGAGTGGTGCGGAACTGTCTGCTGGGGAAGGAGGGGTGGTTATAGTGTTTGAATTTAAAATATTGCTATACTCATTTTACAAAATACTTTTACACCTCTAGTTAGTCTTTAAGCCATATAAACTTTCGTTACACGTTTCGTTACAATTTTCAAAGGAATATACTAGGCTAAAGTGAGTGATAAAGAGCGAATCGCTTTAAATCCCATGTTCTTTCCATAACTACGAGAAAACAGAAGCTGAAGCTAAAAGTGTAAATATATGAACATTCAAACCAAGAAGAAAAAATATTTCAGAAATGAGAAAGTCATAAAAATGTGTATTTAGCACAAACTGTGTCCGTTACTCAGATATACATATTTTTTCTGAATTACACGCGTCTTTCTAAATCTCTCTGTTTACAAATTATACAAAAATAATTCAGCATTAAGAGGACTTCACAAGGTATTCCCAAAACATTCAAAATATGCATTATATTTGCAAAAAATTAA
Source organism: Mantis religiosa (assembly GCA_030765055.1). Lineage (NCBI taxonomy): Eukaryota > Metazoa > Arthropoda > Insecta > Mantodea > Mantidae > Mantis > Mantis religiosa. The sequence goes on along the minus strand of CM060951.1, from coordinate 112,546,143 downwards.
ACATAAATATTTTAGTAAAAATCGTTACGCTCAGTTTTGACAGAAGAGAAAATAATCAACAATTTTTTGCGTAAAGAGTAGTTTGATGTGGGAGAGTTTTCTTGAAAATCTTATTCTATTTTTGGAAAATAATATATGTTTTATTTATTAACGATGCTGTCTATTGTAAGGCTCATGTCAGCGCCGCTGGTTTGCCGGAATTTCGTCCAGCAGGAGCTGTTTAACAAGCCAGTAATCTAACGACATGAAGGCTTGCTTTCAAGCATCCTTAAAAGCCATCGATTTGAGCTGAATTTGAACTCGCGACCTTGGGATCAATAAACCAGCAGCGCCTTCATGGGAGATCCTGAACTTAACATGTTGGCAAACGGATTATTCTTACAGAACTCGCATGGTTGGTGTGGACATAGGGGTGCGAGACCCTCCAGAATTCATATGTGGGTCAGGAGGGTGAGATGCCAGCTGCTTTCTCTCCTGCAGAAAGATGTTACCATATATATATCAGCCGCACATATATATGCGGCTGAACCAATTTGCCTAATTTTGGTTTTGAAATATTTAAGTCCAAGGAAGGTTTAAAGGGTGAGAAAAAGAACCTGAAGTGATAATGGACCGGGTTATTAACTAAATATAAAAGTACACACACAAAATGCTAGGAAAAGACACACACACATTCTTTTATTTTCGACAAACAAAAGCATTATAAAGTACAAAGATATTCCATTCTTTGCCAAAGTTTTCAAAGACACTTACCATATTTTGTTAAATAACTTTTATCTTTTGTTATCAAGACTGAATTTTTTATGTAGCGTAATTAATATACCTTTCGAAAATTAGACACAAAATAAATTGCTAAACGCGCTATAACACTATAAATATTTGACCACAGATAATTATTGTCAAATATTAGTTATTCCTTGGATACCTTCTTTATGAGTTGTCTTTGTGAATTCCTGGATGTGAATGTAAATTGAATTGACACAAAATTAATTGAATTCCTTTGAAATTTTGTGAAGTTCGCGGAAACTTTTTTACTAAGCCAAGGAGAAGATGACCTGACTTAGGTCGTAGAAGTCAGTCAAATGTGCGACGAGCTACGTCATGTGCTGACCGCACTGATGAGCAGCAAGATGCAAGTGTGCTAATAGTCATGTTGGTATGTCAGAATTGCGTTCCAGAGTGTCTGTTACTTCGGGGAGAGTTGTCTTTATACAGATCATTTGACATAGTTATAAACCAGAATGACGTATTCAGCTATCTTACAGAGTTTTTAAATTCATTAGAATTTTATGGACTCCTACCTCACAATTTAAAATTAAAAGTAGGATCAGTTATGATCATGCTACGTAATATTGATCAACCACGACTGTGCAATGGGACGGGACTAACTGTGAGAAAGCTAATGAATAATGTCATCGAGGTAACAATCATCAAAGAAAAGTACAAAGTAGAAGATATATTCCGATGATTCCAATGGATTTATCTTCTGATTTTAAGCGTCTACAATTTCCCGTGCGTTTGGCCTTTGCGTTGACCATAAATATATCGCAAGGGCAGTGTTTGTAAGTTTGCGAAATCAAATTGGAGTTTGCCTCTTTCTCTCATGGACAGTAACTATACGTCGCGTGTTCGTGCTTCGGAGAACCATCATCTTTATTAATTTACAAAAAAAATATATATTGTTTATCAGAAAGCTTTAAATGTATCAACTTAACTGTAACTGTTTTGTATTTAAACTTCATTACCAATTGCAGAACTAATCCGAATTTGTATAATTTATATTGTCGCGAACCCGTATCTACTGTCACCTAATTATCGGAAGGCCGACCAGCTAGCGACTGGGAGGGCGGCAGGAGGCATTCAGCGCACGCCTACCCATTTATCTTGTAGCGCTACGAGGGGATGGTTGGAAAAACATCACTAGCCATCTCTTTCCCCTCCCCTTGACGTATGGAAATATCGGGATAATTGTCCGGGCCGCGAACCTTCCAGGAACAGCGAGTTTCCTATATAAGGCCTGCAGTGGGCAAGTCAGTTCAGTTCTTGACGAGCAGCCGTGAGGAGCGCCGGGTGAATGGACCGGAAGACTGTGTACGTGTATCAGAGGAGTTGTACGTAATTGTGAGTGTAGAGTGGACCTGTGACAGACGAACTGGTGAATTGTAATTGTGTGCGCTACGTAATTCTGTGTAATCGGCAAGTGTTCCAACTGTGATTCGGTGGAAATAAAGAACATTTTGAGTTTGTGCAATTGGACTTTTAATTTCATGAACCCACAAAGTCACACTACGATCGCGCGGCTTGTTTACACAAAAGGAACTGATAGGCGGGCAATGTGAAAACCAAGAGCCGGCAGACAAGATAACATGCAGATAAAGGTCTGCTGAAACAAACTGAGATAAAAGGAAATTTCTAGTTACTTCTGGACTGATAGAGATAATACGGTTTCTGGTTTATTTTAGAATAGTCTAGAAATTATCAGGAGATATATAAGCGATTGTGACACGTCAGCCGGGGAAGCTGTACACAGAGTGACTTGCAAGTTGTGAAACAAGAGTTGTTGTAAGACATGTAACAAGAGTGAGTGAGTCGCGAGAGGTCAACAGAGAACAGCTGATAGTGTTGTAAACTGAACGCTGTTATTGTCATCGACCTTGGAAGATTGTGTTGTTATGTGATGTAATGTTGTTACGTGAGAATTGAACAGTATATTTCGACGCAAATAAAGGAGATTTTTAATTTCTGCAACTCGACCTTTTAATTCTACGAACCCACAAAGTCACAATATAGATACGTTCAGAAAACATTTATTGGCGGTACGAAATTCGTCGGCTCAGCTAGTTTTTAATAATTTAACACGTAGGTAATGAATATATTAGTTTTGCTGCTTTAATAACGTAATACAATAATGGAGTGGAAAAGCCATTTAGCCTCCTGCAGACCGATTACTGGAAGAAGATAGTTCTAATGCGAGTTGAACAAATACGAGATCGCCCAAACAGGCACCCACATCTACATCTCTAATTTTTCTAAAAAAATGTTTTGGATTCAGAGAGTCTCAAAACGTGATTTCCTGTAAAATCTCGGTATCGAAGCTTTGGGTATCGAAATCTCGGTATCGAATTGTATTTGGTGTAGAATTTTTAGGCAGAGAAACTAATAATGAAAATTTAACATTTTTCGTGTTGATATTTAATTGCTCTTCGGAGCATTGCAATCAGTTTATTAGTATCTGTTTAGATTAGTTTTAACCTCAGGCATATTTTTCTCCAACATGATTCCTTTTACAATTTGTACCATTGAAACATTTTCAGTTTTATGAAATAAATTGTTTTAGTTACGAAACAGCTTGGAAACAAGTAGTTGTCATTACAATTTAAAAATGATAGTAGCTTATTTATAACATTAGTTTTTTCCCAGCTTTTAAACATTTTGAAACTTGTAACAATACGAAGCTTCACAATAAATAAATTGAATATCTTCAAAATAAAAGGATTTGAAACATTTGAAAGCAAGTGATTAAAATAACGGTAAAAATGGCCATCTCCAAAACATAATATATAGAACACTCACTCACTAGATATGAAACCGGACTGACATAACATAAATGAATATTTCTGTATGAAAAAAGTCACTTTTAGCTTTATTGGTTCTGGCGTGTTCCAGACCTACTAAGGTAAAAAGTTCCTCTACAAAAAAAAAAAAAAAAAAAAAAAAAAAAAAAAAATGCTAAAACGTCCATTTACTTTACATACAAAAACAAATCTGATGGTGCTTTCAGATGCATCATTCATAAGAGTTTTTTTTTAAACAATGACTAATTCAGTGTATTCACTTTCGTCCTGCGTGGTCTAAGGGGTTAACATATTAGCATCTGGTCATCGAGGTCAAGGATTCAAATAGCGGTAGGCGATGGATCTTTCTCGGGAGGAAAGAAAGTGAAGCCGGCGGTGCTGTATGTTAGACTACGGCACGTAAACCTCAAACCTGATAAAGAAAGAGCCATTGTAGTTGAAAGAGTCCGTTATATCCTATATAAAAAGTCATTCTTTTCAAATTTCATTACGATATGCACGTACTTTACCGTATGAAGAAGCTATCACTATGCTCACACCTCTGTTCGGTTGAGAGTGCTGGCATCATCTGTGCTCTATGTGGGGCCTGTGCGACAAAAGTCAAGTGCGGAGGTTGTTTTCTTTCTTCTTTTTTTTTTTTTTTGTAATTTACGTCTTCCAACGTTGTCATATCGGACGATGAATGAAATTGGTGAAATGATGCTCAAATGATCCCAGGGTCCAGAGAGCTTAGAGTTACCCGACATTCGTCTTTCAGGATAACGGAAAACCCCGGAAAAACCTTATCCAGGTAACTCACCTTGACCGATATTCAAACTCGAGACCTCTTGAACGTGAGGCAGATACGCTACATCACGCTACCGAGGCGGGCTCAAGTGCGGAGTATAGCTGGAAGCACCCAAAAATGAGTTCAGGATACGTAGGAACATATAGACTTAATAATATAGCATTGTACGGGAGGGACTGTTTACCTCTGCGGGCAAAGGTTTACGCATGGCATACATAAGAAGCGCCGTCCCCCACACTCGAGACAGAACTGACGAAGGATGTCTAGCAGCTACTTGCAAGTAGTCGCATGTGGCACTTTCCAGGCTTCAGTGCTGGGCGTTGCTATTCCGCAGTAGATTTTTGGTGCACATAGTTTATATACAACAGACATTATACCATTAAATTTTCAGGTAGTGATAGTTTCCTTGTTGGGAAGGATTTCAAATTAAACAAGACATACTTAGTCTGCCTCGGTAGCGCAGATGGTAGCGTATCTGCCTCACGTTCAAGAGGTCCCGAGTTCGAACCTTGGTCAGGGTGAGTTACCTGGATAAGGCTTTTTCCGGGGTTTTCGCTTATCCTTCAAGAAGAGTGTCGGGAAGCTCTAAGCTCCAGGGACCCTGGACTCATTTGAGCATAATTTCACCCAATTCATTCACCGTCTGGTATGACTTAACGTTGGAGGACCTAAATTAAAAAAAGGACGTACTTAGGTAGATTCAAATATATATTCCAGTTTTTGCGAAGAAAGAAAAGAGATAAAGAAAGAAACAAGTGCAGATTGTTAAGGATATATCTTAGGTGAGATAAATTGCAAAGTAGGTAAACTTGCCACGCATATTTTATAAATGGCTAAAGAAAGAGTGAGAAACTGTATAGTTTAAAAAGTTCTTCATTTTCCATAGTGTCTCATGTCAATCCTATTTATAAAACTCTTCAGAGTTGTTTTTACAAAATACGAGTCTAAGTCTAGTAAATTTCCGTGAAGGGATGAATTTTTTTTTTTGCAACTTTGTGGGTGGTAGGCTTGATTATTCAAAAGATTGTACAGAAAATTTGAACGTGCTACAGTATACAGTTCATTGTTGACAGCCATCTGAACTGGTCAGTGTGATTTTGAAAATGGGAAGAAACAGAGTTTCGTGCTGTAATTAAACATTTTCATTTGAAGGGTTGGACTGCCACCCAACTCAAAACTGAATCGGATGAACTTCACGCGGACTTTGCACCAACATCGAAAACCATTTACTTTTGAATCAATGAATTTAAACGAGATAGTATAACCACCGAAGGTGAATCGCGCTCAGGACACCAGTGAAAAAATCCACGATCTGGCTATGAGAGACCGCCAAGTCAAAATTCATGAGATTGCTGAGGCTGTATGCATCTCAACTTAGCGAGTGCGCAATATCTTGCATGAAAAATTGGCAATGCAAACGCTATGTGCAAGATGGGTACCCCGATTGTTCACAGTTGACCAAAAGCGCATCCGGAAGAACACTTCTACCGAATGTCTAACGATGTTTAATCCACAAGACTTTTGTGCCGATTTGTGGCCGTGGATGAAACTTGGATCCATCATTACATATCAGAATCAAAACAGCAGTCAAAACAATGGACAAACACTCATGAAAGTTGAAGCAGTTGTTTTAGATATTTTATGTTGTTTGAGAGGAATAATTAGAGTAATTGTAATGTTTAATGAAATGGATAAAAATCTTCATGTTTGATCAAGAAAAGAGTTATTTGTCCATTCTTCAGCAATAGTAATACTAACTTTCTCAGCCCCGTTACCACGACCCTGGGAAAAAGAACTCATCGCTGATGCGCCCACCCACCCCAAGAGTTGCAGGGGAAACTTCTAGATATCTTCTAGTTCGTCACCCAGGGTGAGAAATTCTTCAGCATCCACCATCATCCCATTAAACCGTTTCAAGATGATCGCCACAACGTGGTGCTTTTAGAACACCATCATCGTCTACCACCATTGCGCATTTTGGGATTCCTGCTACAAAATGTACCAAAGAAGGCAAGGACCATTTTGTCAGCTGGTAAAGTGATGGCCACTATTTTGGGGGGGGGGGGGATTTTAAAGGAATAATCCTGACACACTACTTGGAAAAAAGCCAGAACTATACTATACTATTATACTATACTATTATACTTCTTTGTTGAATCCTTTGCAAGACGACTTGACTGAAAAGAGACAGAGAGTGAAACGCAAAAAAAAAAAAAAAAAAAAAAAAAAAAAAAAAAAAAAAAAAAAAGTGTTCTTTCAACAGGATAATGCACCATCCCACACATCAGCAATCAAAATGGCGAAAGTACATGAGTTGGGCTTTGAATTGGTTCCACATGCATCTTTTTCACCAGACTTAGCCCCAAGTGACTTCTTCTTGTTCTCAAACTTGATAATTTGGTTTGGTGGTAAGACATTTTTATGAAATGAAGAAGTGATAAGTCACCATCAACGAGTATTTTGCTGAACTTGACGGAACCTCTTTTTCAAACGGGATGAAAAAGCTAGAACATCGCTGGAGTGTATGGCCATCAATGGAGAAACAAGGTGAGACGTTCACGTATATATATATTCTTGGTTTTCTACCACACTTATCAAACGACCCTCGTAGCAAGTGACAATAACTTTTTCCTCATGTTAAGGATAGTTTGTTTGGAAGTATTTCAGAATATGTTCGTGGTACATTTATGGAAATTGCTCTTTTATGGAAATATATTTAGGAAGTCATTTCTACAAATAATATCTGATAAAATAAAGCAATTACATAAATGGCTGACTGGTAGGTAAAACCCTCTTGCCAAATGTAATATTGCGTCTCCGGATATGTTATTACGAAACGAATCACGGATTTGTTCGCTGATCTGATAACTGAACGTATCTCTTATCAAACTAAAACATTAAGAGATTATTGCCGTTCATATCAGTTACATGCTGCCCTATTGAATTATAGCCAAAACATATGTTCGACGTAAAATCCAGGATACGTTATCTCATTCATCAGGAATCTTCAACATTGTAAAGCGAATCAAAGCTGCAGTATATGCAAAATCGACACTTTTACTATCACGGAATAGTTGTAGGAACATAAAGTCGTAAAACATATGGCTCTTATATTTAAGATCAAAACAATTGATGCCAAAGGAATGTGTGTGTGTCATCTTTGACGCCGTCTCCAGTATCCGGCCTTCGATGTATTTACTACCGGCTGCTTTTTTTTTTTTTTTTTTTTTTTTTTTTTTTTTTTTTTTTTTTTTTTTTTTTAAATTTACGTCCTCCAACGTTAAGTCACATCGGACAATGAATGGAATAGGTGGAATTATGCTCAAATGAGTCCAGGGTCCATAGAGCTTAGAGTTACCCGACATTCGTCTTTCAGGATAAGGGAAAAATCCGGAAAAACCTTATCCAAGTAACTCACCCTGACCGAGATTCGAACTCGGGACCTCTTGTACGTGAGGCATACATGCTACCACCACGCTACCGAGGCTGCTTTAGTGATGAACTATATCTTGGGATGGGCAATCAATTAAGTAGGCCAAATAATTAATAGGGGTTAAAAATGAACTATTTGAAGTAAATTGAGAAACCGGCTTGTTAGTTTACGAACGCTTTTTAACGCCGGCCTGAACATTTTAATTCCTCCCGAAGGGAAGCTATTCGGATTGGTTGGTCTCGGCGGGGCAGTGGTTCTCGACATCCATGAGTACTGGGTACATCTGGCTGGCATCCAGACCCTGGCATCCAGACAGGGTAGAGATACGCCTACGTAAAAAATTTCTGGTGCTAGCCTGGATAGCTATTAGCCGGGAAGACCGACTGAGGTTTTCGGGTAGTCTTCCGGAAGGCTTCACGGTGGTGCATTCACTTACATCTGAAAGGAGGGACTTTTTATGAAATAACATATTGCCCTAATGGAAACAGCTACGGAGTTTTAATTCCCGGATAGATCTCGATACTGAACTGAAGTTCTCAGGTTCCATTCTATATCGGATGTCAAAGATCGCTTAATTTTGCTCAAATATCTTTTTATCAGGCTTCAGATTCTTTTATGCGCTGTAAATCTACGACACGATAGCACCGACTTTACTTCCGTTCTGAAAGAATCCATGCTAAGGATTTTTACGCCCGAAAAAACCGATCACCCTCCACCAGGTTTGAACTTGTAAACTTGGGAACTATTTGAAGTGAGTTGTTGACTGAGGTTGAAGAATTAAATGTTTCTGAATCGTGCCACTGCGAATTGTAACTATTGAATTATATTTGTTAAATTCTGATTTTAATAATAATAATAATAATAATAATAATAATAATAATAATAATAATAATAATAATAATAATAATAATAATAATAATAATAATAATAATAATAATAATAATAATAATAATAATAATAATAATAATAATAATAATAATAATAATAATAATAATAATAATAATAATAATAATAATAATAATAATAATAATAATAATAATAATAATAATAATAATAATAATAATAATAATAATAATAATAATAATAATAATAATAATAATAATAATAATAATAATAATAATAATAATAATAATAATAATAATAATAATAATAATAATAATAATAATAATAATAATAATAATAATAATAATAATAATAATAATAATAATAATAATAATAATAATAATAATAATAATAATAATAATAATAATAATAATAATAATAATAATAATAATAATAATAATAATAATAATAATAATAATAATAATAATAATAATAATAATAATATCAGATGGATCTTCTGAGCTACTTAGATCATACTGCTATTTCTTAATTAGCTGAAGTTCTCGGGGTTGCCCTAGGATTTATTCCTGTAACACTAAAACTTGGGTTAAACTTGCCCAACAGCATCGCCTTTCTTGCAAGATATTTTAAACTATTACACAAGACATTTAAAAGAATTAACTAAAAGCTCTGAGATACTAGAAAATACTATGCAAAAGCACTGTTTAACAATCAGAAATATCACAGTTTGTAGAAGTGATTTCTAGTTAATCAGCTGAGTGACTTCTACGCTGTCGCAATGAGTTACTTCATCACTATTTATAGAGGAAAAACCCATTGGGAAGAAATAACCGGTGTTTAAGGACGTCAATGTAATCTGGTTCAATCTTGGTAACCAATATATACAAAAGGTAAGAAAATAGAAGGAAGTCAAAAGAAAAAGAAGAAATTTAACTGTTACCTTTACTTGGCAGAGAGGAAATCCACAAATATTCTATGAAGTCGTTATTCTTTTATTTTGTGAGACCATGAAAACTTAGTTTTATGTTGGCAGTGTTTGATCAATTAGAATTATAATTGACAAAATAAAGCGTCTTAAGAGCTTTTGTAGGCATCATATAAAATTAAATTATTGGTGACATGGAGTGGAATTTAAAATTCTAAGGCGGACAGTAATTTTTGCCTTGTATCAAAGCTTATCTGTACCAAATATGATCGCAACTGTTGCAAAGCCTATAAGGAATACACACACATTTTAAATATAAGACGAGTGTTTCTACTCTTATTTTTACTACTGGGAGGATGCATTAGATTTTTAATCACGTTTCGAACCAGAGTTTCTCCTGTCCATTCATGCTTTTATCACCCGAGCTATTTCTTGAAATATTCAATTACCCTAACCAGATACTAAATTGTTGCTTCAGCATCATTTTCTCGAAGAAGATAGTCCAAGCTTTCACAACTATTGAAACTGCCAGTAAACTTGCGTTACAGAAATGACCATAAAACGAATTACGATAATGCCGGTAACATTGCGTAATGCACTAAAGTTGTTGCATGCAACCTTGACCTTTGATAACGCAAATCATTTACATGCACAGGCGTGATATGGTATGGTAATTAACTGGAAAATACTAATTATGAATTTGTATTGCTTCTGCAACGCTACTCTGCACTCATACGATGTTTGCTAAAAGGAATGGAGCACGCATAATACCTACCGTAGAACAAAAACTATTTCATCATGGTTTATCAACAGATGGCTTCATTATTCCAGGCAAGAGCGTTTTACGAGTGAGCACAGCAACAATGTTGCGAATTGAATACACAGTTGTTTTAGTTTCAGATTGAATACACAAACAATATTAGCGATTATAACGTAATGTTTTCGGTTCAACGCTTAAAAAACGGAAACGAAGTCGCCGGTCAATGCGGCTGAAGCAACGACTACCACAGGGCCTGCTTTACAACGATGACACTTCAACCTCTGAATGATCTGCTATTCCAAATTTGCTTTCCTATTCTTCTTTTCTGCTGTGTAAATTCTCACTATTGAAGTATGTATACCATTTGTATTAGTTCATTATCACAGTAACACATTTGTATTAATCCTTGTTTCACATAAGCTTGCCCCGTATCTCCAAACGGTCACGCAGCCTCCCATTGGCTGCTATTGTAGTATAGACTGTTGTGCGGTAAAAATTAGTTCGCTATTTAACATGGTGATATATCTTTATATGTTGGGAGAGAATTGTCAAATTTATATTTTCGTAACTGTTTGAATTAAATATATTACGCAACAGAGTTGATTTATCTGAAATGCATGTTAATTCTTAGACGAAGTAAAGAGGAGGTTCCTTTGCTCTCAAGCACATGACACGATAGCACGTGATTTAGCGGTAGTGATGACATATTTGTTTATATGACTTTTATCACTGACCTTGTTTTGAACTGGATTAGTCATATATCGCCATTCGACGGTGTGCTATGCCGAATGCGAGAGCTAAATTATTTTATTGATCGTTTATTGCGCGTGTACTTATTATATGTATAATGGCAGAGTCTACCGCCAGTTTTTCGCTGAAGTATCGCAAGGGAAAACCTTTACAAAGCGGCGAAAAAGGAACTGTGGTGCATGTGTTTAATGCACTCACAGAGAAGAATCAGTCTTTGTCAGTGAGAGAAGTCGAACAGCTGTGTCCTGAACTTACAGGAGTATTAGATGCGTAGGAACATCGCGACACGAAATTGAGACAACATGAAGACTTACCACACCAGGGGCGATATTGCTGTGTGGCGAAGACGTTATTTAAGGACAATCAGACTGTACCGGGATACAAGTCGGGATACCTTGACGAGACTTGGGTGAATGTAGGACACACGACAAGTATGGCGTGACACGACTTTTAAGACTGAAAGACAAGCATTTTTGCAAGGTATGTGTGCTGGTTTTAAAAAATCCCAGTAGAAAAGGCCAAAGGCCTTTCATTATAAACTTGTTTCAGTTTCATTGCTCATTCATTCAGTTTCAACTTGCTCAGTTTCATTATAAACTTCATTATTTTTGCATGCCTTCATATTCTTATTTGTATGATTTTATCTATCTTCCTGTTAATTATTATGACGTTTACTGCAGTTTTAAATGTGACGGGATGGCACCGCCTATGGCCTCTGGCGGGAAAGCATTAGCCAATTAGGGTGAGGGGGAAGGTAGTTGCACGCGGAGTGATACATGTCAGCGGGGCAAGGTTATATGAAACAGAGATTACTTCAGAGGAGGCACACTGTCCTACCTCTACAATGTTATTACTCTATAATTATTTTGCATCTGTTCTCCCAGATCTGCTGTATTATTGCTGACCTATTTAATAAATAATAATAAAAAATGGAAACAGCTGAGTAGGCCCATTGCAGGACTCGCGTGTTTAAATTGGCCTTTCTTGCAATTGTTTATTAACAGCCTATGGTGGATTGCACTGTTTTGCATGGATTTTCTTTTTAATGAATGAGCGTTTCTGAATCACATTTTCACGCTGATTGCAAAACTGAAATCCGATTTCACGTCAGACGCTTTTGCAATTCAAAATTTTGTGATTTGAATATTTTTCGTAATGTACGTACGATAGTAATATTAATGTGTGCTTATCGTTTGTTACAAAAGCTCGACAGCTTATAATTTCAACTTTATTACTTAAAGTATGAAATAATATAAGTATTATGTTTATATATTATATTTGTTAAAAGCTACTACCTACATATATATCCTCCTTAGGGGATGTACAAAAATGTGTCTTCCTCTTAAAATTAGTAATTTCAAAGAGTGGAGGTTCTTCATAGATTCTTCTGAAAAGGTCTTATAGGTATTTGCTTCATAATTAAAATATTCATCCTTCCATTCCTGTGGTCCACTCTTTTGTTTCAAAGGAGATATGTTAAATTTTTGTTAGAAAAACTACAGTACGAAAGCCATCTATGGTTGGTTTATGGAGATTTCAAAATTATTGGACTATTACTTGGTCAGCAAACTGGTTTTACAAAACATCCTTATTTCTTGCGTGAAACCACAGCTAGGTCGGAACACTGGGAAAGGAACAGTGGCAACATAGGGCTAATTTAATACTGGGGGGAAAATATATAAAGTGAACCTTTTATTGATCCTTCTAAAGTATTGTTGCCACCTCTTCATGTAAAATTAGGTTTAATGAAATTAATTGTGAAAACTCTAGATAAAGACAGTGAGAGCTTTGTGTTACATTTCCTTTATTATCCTATGAAAACATTAAAGTTGGTGTATTCGTTGGCCCACAAATTTGAAAACTGATGAAGGACAGTCTTTCCAAGAATACTATGAGTTTGGAATGGTTTCAAAAATGTTGTTTTTAATGTCCTTGGAAATAAAAAAGGTGCAAAGTATGTTATTACTAGGGGGCGGATTTTGCCCTATTTGCCTATTTGAGTCCTTTGATCACAAACGTAGGCTTTTGAGTTATAAGCACGTTTCCTACAATTATTAGCCTCATTTCTTAGTTTTATAGTGCCTATAAATGCCTATTTCGTACGTTTGTGCCTATTCTGCTTATTAGTGCCTAAAACTCCTTTTTAGCCAATTTCTTCTGCTTGTAATTTGTGATAACAGCTTTTGCATTTGTTGGTTTCAACTTGAAGTTTTCGGGAAAGAGAAATTTCTTACTGCGGCACATTGGATATACAAAAGAGGTTTATTAAGGAAACACATCGGTGCAAATTGGCCAGAAACTTACAATAATACCAAAATTAGTTTCTTTTGTCTTACAATTAATATAGACATACTACAATAATATTAAGTTTTTTTTTTTTTTTTTTTCTAACGGCACTACAGAAAACGTCACATGACTATTTAAATTACCTTACACCTGTATCGTAGCTGCTATTACGTAATTTTAACCTCAGATTTTTTTCTCAGATTCCATTATCTACATTTTCATAGCTTCAAAATGTTCCACAGGAGCAATTATCTGTTAATCTGTATGAAATTCTAAACATGCCTGCAAGGGCAAATGCATATTAAATGTACCCATTTACATTTGTTGTGTTTTTGTTATTTGTATTGAAAAGGATTATAATGCTTACTTCTTACTGAAAACGTTTAGGAAAATAAAAATTGTTAAATAGGTATGATTATTTTTTTCCCTTCCTTGATATGGCGAAGACAAATATTTCACATAGGTACAGGTCATTATTAGGTTAAAATGGATACAGAAACATATACTCCAAGCATTAATCAGCTGTAATTTAGACTTAAACTGCTAATTCCTCAGAAAATAGAAAGCTGAAACTTGGCAGTATTCCATGCTTGATAGATCACAAAAATAAATGGTATAAATTTAAAACAAATCTAACAAAGGCTTCAGATATTTCAATTTTCACCCTTAAGCACCCCCCCCCCAAACCCATGCTTTTGTTTTTTAACATAGTTAATTACTTCACATCTTTCTGCACATAATGGTTCTTATTTAGTGAAGCTGATTTATATGTATTTTAATTATACGGCAATATCTGTTATTCTAACTTGGTGTGGAGCCATTTAAGAAATTTGAAATAAATGTAGAACTATTTCGCCTAGGGTACCGAAAAATAGTATGTGTTTAGCGAATTTGTTGCAGCATATGTTGCGATGATTGTCATTTTGTTATAGTGCATTTTAGGAGTCATTTTACTAAAACTGTGTATTTCTAAGTGGTTACTTAGCAAGCTTTTTAGTGCCTATTTAAGTGCCTATTTTGTCCATGTTTAGTGCCTTTTTGCCTGCTTATTTCACACATTTTTAGGGCCTATAAATCAGCTCCCTAGTTATTACAATGAAAGTGATGTTAAAAATTTCAAAGTTGCAGCACAGTGTCAAAGTACATTTTCTTCATTACCATTTAAATTATTTCCCTGATAACTCAGGAGATTTTAGTGAGGAAAAGGGTAAAAGATTTCGCCAGGATATAAAAAATATGGAAATTAGGTGTCAAGGGAAGTGGAGTGTTCACATATTGGATATTAAAATGGGACTGCACTGTACAACATGGGAGGGGGTCAAAGAGGAGAAAATATGAAGTGCAATATTGAGGTAAGGTTATGAATATACTTATAATTATTAGAAATTAATTATTAATTAGTGGAAAATAACAAATTACAATTATGACCTAGTTTTTCATATAACATTATTGTTGAAAGTAATTTTTATTACGTTTCACATAGCTTTAATTTCATTTCTGTTATTTATGAATAGCTTAAAAACCTGACAAGATGGGCGAAAGTGGAGATTATTTTCGAATTCAGCTCAAAAAAATCCTTTAGTCCACCTAAAATAATCCATGGCGCCACAACCCATAGAGGGCCAATGCCTGCCAAACCAACTGCCGACCTTACGCATGGTAGAGGTGGGCGATCATCCAACCGATACGAGTATATGTAGTCAGCATCTCGGCTCTTTAGGATCACCTATCAGATTTAAAAAAAAAAAAAAAAAGTTTTTAAATACAGAACAGTGTTATCCAACATTTTCGGGTAACGTTAACCAGCCCCCTCCATTATAACGGTTAATCGGCGTTCTACTGTATGCACTGAGGGACAAAGTTTGCACTGACCATTGCTTCTGTAAATTACTTGACGAGATTTTTCGAGAATCCATTTTGACGTGAATTTTCTTTAATTTCTAGAGTAAGTGAGTTATAATAAATGAGCACACCAGCTGTTGCTAAATACACCATTTATTACTTAAGCGCTCAGCGCTAATAGCTTCTCCAAATGATTCTTAGGAACGCTTATTTGTTCTGTTAATCGAAACAACCTCTGCAAATATATAGGTGGCGCAATAGAATGGGGAATTTTGAAACGTGTTGTGACAATGCTGAAAGGTTGGTGGCGCCGAATGACATATAGAATGTGGTTCACACTATATTGCTATTTATTAAACCTGTGTACAGTGACATTGCATGGCTCCAAGATCTTCTGATCTAACAGCATGTGATTTTCTACTGCGGGGCCACCTTAAGAACGAATTTTACTGTTATCAATCTGCTACCATAGAAGAGCTTAAAGCAAGAAAGGGAGATGAAATCTTCAGTATTCCTGTTGAAATGTTAGGTCGAGCCATGCACATTGTTCCTATCAGGCTTTAGGAATGTGAGTGCTGAGGACGGAGTTCTTCTACTGTATCTGATTTTCTTTAAAGTCTGTTTAGTTAAGGCGAAAGCAGTTCGGCCGCTTCTTTTGACGAACCCTTATAATCGTTTTACAACACCGGCCCTCCTTCTCCCAGACCTTTCTGCAAGGTTGCCACCTTTCTCGATACGTCATGGGTATCTTACGAGGTTTCATCTAAATAAATTATCTTATGTCCATTAGTGCGAAACCTCCTTAGTTTGGACACACACACACACACACACACACACACACACACACACACACACACACACACACACACACACACACACACACACATCGCCAAGCTACAATTCCATTGGATTCCATAATAATCCTTATCTTACTCAATCTAAGGTGGGCGCTCTGCCTTTTGCATAGAATCTATAAATTTCTCGGCGAATTAAATCACATGTGAAATTATAGAAACGTTAAAGAAACGTTTCCTTTTGTTTTCACACTTGATCGGCGTCTTTGGTATTCCTTTCGTCACAATTGTTCTTACTGTATTTCTGTGAATACCCAGAATGTATCAGGTTCATTGCATGACCCCTTACCAAGATTATTTTTCAGCACATATTTATGTGTGTGTGTGTTGAAAACAAGCGCTTGAATTTGCTTAGAAACAGTTCCCGTTATAACCTTTTTTTCGAGGTTTCTCCAGTAACAATTGCTGCACGTAATGAAACAGATCAACTGGAAGTTGGAACTTTGGCAACTGAGACTCCACGTGGAGTAAACATGCGACTGTCATTTCCAGAAAATCAGGGCTGCTATTGGTCCTCAACGACAGTGCTCCATTTCTGAAGTGCGGAGATGGGAAGGGTAGAGATGGGCGGTAGGGTCCGTTTCCTTTGAGCGGCAACTGCACTCGCATTGACTAGACAGACTTTACCTTATCCCTAGTGTACCACAGTGTTAGCGTATTCTTGTTTCTCTTCCCTTAAGCTCGGGTTCTAGGAATCGAAGCTTTGGATCTAATAGAGAACCAGGATGGGTGATCTGCCCGATGCCTGGTGTAGGGTGAGAGAAGTAGGTGATAGCATGAAAGCAATGATGATGGAGCAATTGGTGAAATAATGGCGGGGGAAACCGGAGATCCCGGAGAAAATCCGCCTCAGCACCGTGTTGTCCACCACACATCTGCGGTTGCCTGGGATTGAACCCGAGCCGCTTTGGTGAGAGTTGAGCGCGGCCCGACCATTCGACTGCAGTGCGGCCCGTATATGATTTTAAAAAAATAAAATTTTTTGTGTCATTCAATAATGACATACTCTAACAAATAAAAGTGTGTAAAGCAATTGTGCTCATGCATTAATCTCCATTCTGAAATGTCCCGTTCTTTTGAGTCAAACTGTATTTTCATTACAATTTTGTTGTAACGGCGAGAACTGGAGTCAGAATTTTAAAAGGTGACACTATGCTGGCTATAAAACCTCCAGTCTTTCCGTGACATCGGAAGAAAAAATTGACATAGAAAAATGACAATGCATTAAAAAATTGAAGCCAATACTAATGGATATATCGAAAAAAGGGCTATTTAAAATAAAGTATTGACTATATTTTATGTTTAGTCGTTTTACACAACTATACTTATAAGACAATGCACAAACAATTATCTTAGTATTTTGTTCAGCTTCTAATACAAACATTAAAACCAGAACAACAGATCTGAAGCAACACGTAACATAAATCACAGCTTTGTATGAAGTTTATTGCATTTTAAAGCCAATTTTGTGTGCAGACATGCCTAATATATTTACAGAAACAAGTGAATGACGTTACATGACCATAAATAACCTGTAAGCTGCGTTTTTGATCTTGCCTGTCTGCTTACAGCTCTTGTAGGAACAAAAGAACTCTTAGCAACACAGTAATGAACACACTATAAATATTCTGTGTCGAGAGGACTCTATACATTCATGGGGCTGCAAAGAAATATAGGAAACATGCATTTTACTCTAAATCGTTCATGAAAATATTTTCCAAGAAGGTAATGTTGGAGGAAAAGAATGTCACAAGACAGTATATAATACTTTAAGTCAATATAAACTTATTTGCTGTTTGTTAAAGGTATGTAATATTGTTTAGAACCACAAATAGGTATTTTAGCACTAAAGCCAGGATGTAAGAAAATACGGTTGAACTGTCACTAGACTCTAAGGGATGACTCATACATAAACCACCCCAACCCTTGTTCATTTGTTTTGTGTTTGGCCGTCGGACCAGTTTTTCTTACCTGTGCTCTCGGTCCTGTACAAGGTGAAGCACGTGATGACCTGGTTCCTCTTGCCCTTATAAGAAATATTAGAATCTATTATAGAACTATTTACCACAATAACGTCCAAGCCTATAACAAAAATGGCTTGTGCCTTTTGTATAGCAAGTACATTATGAATTAAGCATTAATGGTCATTCTAGTTTGTTTAACTATGTTACTTTCCCTGAATATATGCAGAAAAAAAAAGTAAAATGAATACTATAATAACCAATAATTGATCTGCCCAAAAGCAAAAGTAAAGAAGAAGGTCAATCAACAAACGAAACATTTGAATATTTTACAAAACTTTATAAGTTAAAAAGCTGTAATCAGTGGCGCCGATATATTGTTAGTTAATATGATTTACTACTAATTCAAGTGTAAATATTTTATTATTAAGTACACGAGTGCAGAAGCCTGCTAATTTGCAATATAACAGTTTCATTTACCAAGCTCTAGAAAATAGTATTATGCTTCGGAGTGAGAAAATAAATTTGCTTGAATTATTAGCTTCATTTAAAACTATAAAGTTTTACACAACACAGAATTTTATATTTTTAAGGGAGTAACGCAGTATGTAACCTTTGACATCATAAAATATGGAGGCTTTTAGACTTTGAATTTTAAATGAATTCAAGGGAAGTGTGTGAAAAATTTTGGCAATCGTTAAAAATGTCTCCATTTTTAATTTTCATATAACAACGATGATGATGATGATGATGATGATGATGATGATGATGATGATGATGATGATGATGATGATGATGATAATAATAATAATAATAATAATAATAATAATAATAATAATAATAATAATAATAATAATAATAATAATAATAATAATAATAATAATAATAATAATAATAATAATAATAATAATAATAATAATAATAATAATAATAATAATAATAATAATAAATACGTTATCTTAAATGTGTTGGACAAATTTTACAGCCCTATGACTGCCCTAGTATCCTTAATTACACACATTTAAATCGTAATTTTAAACTGATATTCATTCACCTTCAGTTTTTCAGTTTCTTTACGTTTATTAAAATAACGAGATTACAATTTACTTATGAGAAACCTATAACTGTCACTGCATATTCTGAAAACTGTAGTAAATATTTTTAGATTTAAAAAATAAAGTTGATCATCTATAGGTATGTTAGAACCAAAGCTTTTTCAAAATTACAATTATCGCTTTGATCGCTTTGGTCTGTAGGTTATACTTAATACTAAACATCTATATTTAAAACCAATAACTTTTTGTTATTAAAATAACGTTCAGTATTTCTAAAATTATTCAACCGATTCAAATGAAACTTGAGGGAAATATTAAGAGGCTATGTACACAACATTTAAGCAGTATAAGAAAGATAAAAAAATAGCGATCCTTCGTAATGGAATTTGGAAATTGGTAACACAATTAGAACCTTCGTGCACGTGTAAATGCACTAAGGTTTTGAAAGTTTAAGATGCAAATAATGTTTTCTGATGGTGAAGTCTTAAGCATAATCAGTAGACAAGCAGTTTTGAAGCTTGGCTTATGCCACGATAACATTTAAAATCAATTGACTCTAGAAATAGTTTTTAATGTTGACTAGTTTTGACTTACATGTAATCGTTGGGTTTTATTACTCTCATATTAGAACCACAAGCACATTCGCACTGTCATTCACAGTCTTGACATATGGGAAGAAACATAATTAAAGAAAAATTCCCTTTTCCAGCCGAGAGTATAATCATATGTCTAGATTCAAAGGGTAGTAGATTAAAACATTTGGCTACAGGGATAGTCATTTCCTTTTGCCCCCTAAATGCATCTATCTTCAGCAGCGTAGCGAAGTTTGAGGATTAAAATTGCTACCAGAAAACCCTGATACAGGAGTGCAAGTTTGACGTACTCAAAAAAACCAAAGAAATGTTTTTGTGAATTCGGAAGACTTTCAATAATATTGTTTGATGGAATCCAATACTTTCTGTAACAACTATGGAGAGGATCCGACTGAAGCCCAATCGTACCTACGACCATGATTGCAATATCTCTAGCTTATATTATAACACTTCTATTGATTTTCAGAGAGTGGAGTAATCAACATCAATAATATCTCATTTTGGAGCGGGGAAGTACCTTCTCTCTCTCTCTCTCTCTCTCTCTCTCTCTCTCTCTCTCTCTCTCTCTCTCTCTCTCTCTCTCTCTCTCTCTCTCTCTCTCTCTCCCTCTCCGACACATATCTTCGATAAAATAGACTAATATTACTGCTGTGCTTAATTCCAACAAGTATCCAATATACTTTTCCAAGTGGATCATTTTGTTTCATTGCTAGCTAGCCAATCATTTGTTTATAAGAGAATAAAACATATATCTTATTAATAGGGAGCGGATTTATAGGCAATAAAATGTGTGAAATAACCAGGCAAAAAGCAATAAAAGTGGACAAAATAGGCACTAAAAATTTGCTAAGTAAACACTTAGTAGTACACTATAAATGCAAGATAACAAAATGACAATCATCGCAACATATGCTGCAACAAATTCGCTAAACACACACTATTTTGCGGTTCCCTAAGGGAAATAATTCTACATTTATTCCAAATTTCATAAATGGTTCCACAGCAAGTTAAAATAACAGATATTGTCGTATAATTAAAATACATATAAATCCACTCCACTAAGTAAGAACTATAATGTGCAGAAAGGTGTGAAGTAATTAATTATGTCAAAAAACAAAAACATGGGTTTTTTGGAGGGGAGAGCTTAAGGGTGAAAATTGAAATATGTGAAAATTTTGTTAGATTTGTTTTAAATTTATACCATTTATTTTTGTGATCAATCAAGGATCGAATAATACCAAGTTTCAGCTTTCTAGTTACAATAGTTTCTGAGGAATTAACAGTTTATGTCTAAATTACAGGCGATTTTCAAAATGTCCCACATATTGTAATTTTAAAAATTAATGCTTGGGGTATAAGTTTCTGCATATGAAATATGTCTTCGCGATATCAACGAAGAGAAAAAATTAATCGTACCTATTTAACAGTTTTTATTTTTCTAAGTGTTTTCAGTAACAAAAAGCATTATAATCCTGTTCAATACAAATAACAAAAACACTCGTCCTTGAGTGAATTCTAAGGTCTTCCCATGGTGTCATTAGCGCATTATGACATGTCTGTAAAGCAGATACCTACTGGCTAAACCAAATTTTGTATATCCAATGTGCAGCAGTAAGAAATTTCTCTTCCCTGAAAACCTCGTGTTGAAACCAGTAAATACAAACGTTGTCGCAAATTACAAGCAGAAGAAATTGGCTAAAAAGGCAGTTTTAGGCACTAATAAGCAGAATAGGCGCAAACGTCTGAAATAGGCATCTATATCTAGTAAATTTGGCTAATAATTGTGGGAAACGTGCTTATAACTTAAAAGACTACATTTCTGAACAAAGGAATAAAATAGGCAAATAGGGAAAAATTCGCCCCCCTACTTATTAAAGTTATTACCCAGTTAAAAATGTTTTAGTTTCTTAAAAAAATCTCAAAGTAATTTATATCTAAAGCATATTCATACTTTAAACCACTCATCAACCGAATCGTTTTAAACATTAATCAATAAGCAGTAAACAATAATAATTACTCATTAGACAGAAAAGTGTGTGAAGCGTAATTTAAAAAATGAATAGTTGGGAAAACTACCAAACGTGATATTTGTGTTCAGAATTTTTCGAATAAACACGAAAATTTTCACTCCAACTATGCTTTACGTGAAAACTTGTTATTTTTAATTTTCTCAAAAATGTTTCTCAATATGTTGATTATACCACACATTTTCATACATTTGTACGAACAATAAAATGATATATTTACATTGTTTTTGTGAAGAACCCTTTATTTGCCTAAATTCTGTACAACGTTTATAACAAGAAAACGATACAAGGAAGACAAAAGCTTAGGGACAGTAAAAAGTGTGAACTGTCATTAAAATACTTCACTTGTATCCAATTACAGTTTTTCTGGCGTTAACCATTTTTAAAATTGTTCATGGTGCAAATTTACACTTTTCCTTAGTGCGAGTACCCACCTAATCTAAGGAAAATACCTGTAAGTTTACAATTCTCCTCCTCCTCGGTATTTTTTATTTACATGGCAAGAGCGTATTAACACGAAACTGAATATTGTTTCCTCGTGTTGTAACTGAGGACTTCTTGTTTAATTTATAACAATTCCTAGGTAACAAACATGTGAGTAATGTAACTCGGAAAGTGGATTCCCTTTTTATAACAATAGGTACTAATAACAGATCAGTGCGTCACCGCACAGAACGCCGTGTAAATGTTTCACATCAGACCTATAGAAGATCATAAAATACTTTTGACAAGGTTTACAGTTTTTATTTGAATACATATAAATGCATTACTGCTCACTTCATTGCAAAACAAGGAAAGTGGGGACATTGCAGCAATTATATTTAAAGAAAGTGTAATGTGGCGCAAACTATCGGAGACGCAGAGCTTCAGAGGTTCCTGCAGACATCCATTTGTAATAAAAAAAAGTAAATGTTGATTTTAGAGTTATTACCAACACTATGAAAGATAGTGTTTTAGACTTTTTAAATAGTATAAACCTAGAAACTATTATTTTAGCAGACTGAAAAATTCAATGCAATAGCAGGATTCGAACCGCTCTCTTCAAATGAACTACCATAACAATATGCCGGAAAGATTAAATTCTCTAAGTGGCTCACACTTTCTACGATAAGACATAAGATCTCAACTTCAAATGAGATAACATACGCTAATGACGACTTAACAATATTATAAGTACTTTGAATTCCGGACTTGATAGTTAAATCAACTATTGGATCGATAGGAAATTGTATTATTTCACAAATAAGTTTCTGTAAGACTTTGTGTTCACGGACCCAGAGAGTGGCTAAGAGATTACTTCCCCGTAGAAAATAAATGGTGTTACTTTGCTGATATCCTAATCACACCCTTTAATTTTACTTTATTTACTCAAAAGGAGCCATTGTTATTTTTATGTTACAGATAGAGTTAGGATTTGTTTTGCGAAAGTAGACCCAAAATAAAAATTCCTCTCTTGGCCTTTTCTTTACAAATTAGAATGATTCAGTAATTGTAAGGGGCGTCCAGAAATTATGTTCTGTTTCAATTTATCTCTGCTGCAGCGCTGCGATAGCAATTCCGCACATGAGCGGTAGACGCTCTGTATCAAGGAGAAAAAACGTGCGCCATTGTGAGATCGCTGTCAGCCACGTACGCTTTGTTGTGCTTGTTTACAATGTCGGTGTTGATTGAAAATCCCGCCGCCTGTGAAATCAGATCTGTGATTCGTTTTCTGAATGCTAGGAAAGTGAAACCAATTGAAATTTTTCGTCAAATTTGCGATGTTTACGGACAAACTGCGGTGAGTGATACAATGGTGAGAAGATGGATCTGACAGTTCAATGAAGGACGTAGTGAAGTGCACGATGAAGAACGAAGTGGGCGTCCATCTTTGGTTACAGAAGAACTGGTTCACGCGATTGATGACATAACCCAGGAAAATCGCAAGTTTACAATTAGTGCTCTCGCTATGGAATTTCCCCACACCTCACGATCACTAGTTCATGAAATTGTTACCGAAAAACTGAAATTTCGTAAACTTTGCTCGCGTTGGGTGTCAAAGATTCTTACTGAGCAACTCAAAACAAAACGGATGGGTAGTGCACTTCAGTTTTTGACCCATTATGATGAAGTCGGCGAAGAATTTCTGATATAGATAGTCACAGGAGATGAAACTTGGGTTTCTTACGACAGCCCTGAAAGTAAGGGTCAATCAATGGAATGGAGGCACACCTCATCCCCAGCAAAGGTTAAGCCAAAACAAATCTTGACATCTCGAAAAAATATGTGCACAGTGTTCTGGGACAGGAAAGGTATCTTACTCATTGATTTCTTACCGCGTGGTCAAACAATGAAAGCAGATGTTTATTGCGAGACACTTAGGAAATTGTGCCGCGCAATACAGAACAAGCTCCGAGGAATGCTGTCAAAAGGTGTTGTGTTTCTTCACGACAACGCACGACCACACACTGCAAATGGGACGAAAAACATCCTACAGGGATTTGGCTGTGACGTGTTTCACCACCCCCCGTACAACCCTGACCTCGCTCTTAGCGACTTTCATTTGTTTTTGCATCTGAAATCTTTCCTTGGCGGTTAACACTTCAACAATGACGAAGAGCTGAAAGAAAATGCTTCCAACTGGTTGAAGACACAGGCGGCAAACTTCTATGAAGAAGGTATACAGAAACTTGTGCCTCGCTATGACAAATGCCTGCAAAATTTCGGCATTTATGTGGAAAAGTAGTTTAAGAGTTGTATAATTTTGTGCAATAAATCATTTTTTTTCGTATTTGTACACAATTTAATTTTATTACCAAACAGAACTTACTTTCTACACGTACCTCGTATTATATAATTATATACAACGGTGATTAAAAGTATTAAACGAGCGAATAAACATGTGCAATTTCTATATTTTCAGTTATTTTCTTCCTTTCTTTATTGGAAGTGCCCAACACTTGGGGAAACTGAAACGTAACTGCAGCCTATATTCTTACATGCATTCCTAATTGTAAGTTAAATGAAGTATGGTCTTGCGTGCAGATACGTTAGTCTCGATGAAGGACAAAATTTGTTATCCCGTTTGTTTCCCGCTGATGTTGAGTCAATAGACTAAGTTAACCGCTTTACTTAAAACCTTTTTCCCCGGCAAATAGGACCCTCATGGAAGAGAAAGTCGAGAAATAGTATTTTTGTTTTCAATGTATTTTCACTACGATAAATAACAGCTCAATCTGCCACAGCAAATTGACAATGGCATAACTGAATGAAATTATTTTTCGGAGTCAATTTATCCTAGTGGTGGATTCAGTAGATATTTCACTACATCGGAAAGAAAGAAAAAATAGATCGGCCGAAACACGTACACTTTAAATTTACTACATAATCATTTTTAATAAAAATAAAATCCTCAAATAAAGAGGACCAAACTGAGGCCAAAGTGGCCCAAATGACCTTGTTGTCGACGGGCCCTAAAACACCACACACTCACACTCACTGAGGCCAAAGTATTTAAATATTGTTTCAATGTGCATCTTTATTAAATAGCATGCTGTTTATTTAACTGTATATTATTAAATTAAAATAATATTATTAAAATGCTATGTATTATTAAAACTGTTTCATTAAAATTTAGTTTAATATTTCCACCCCAAGGATAGATCAGGATCACTTTATATGATATTTGAAAATCTAAAAATGAAATTTCTCTATTATCTACTGCAGTGTGCTCGTTGGTAAAGTGACTCCTCCTTAAGAAATCTTGGAGTTGCCATAATTTCACTGAAAATGTTTAAATTATGAATAATATGCAAAACTTGTTCAGCTATCTTCACAAATACGATAGGAAAACGGACCAAGTGCATGCTTTCATAAAACTACAAGTTAACATTACTATATTCAATTATTTACTTTTTAAGGCAAATGCATGTCGTTGGGAATAAAATACTGCAGTTGCATTTTTACAGGGCTTTATTATTTTATAGCGCATCAAACTTTAATTCTACTTTTCCGTCACGATTACCCTTTTAATTGCCTATTTCTCAGAGTAATACCTATAAAAGTTACACAACTGAAAGAGAATTAACTTTACGAGACAAACTTGCTGCATCATTAAGGCTAGTGGCAGAAACTTGGCTTTCAGACACCAAATAAGAGTTAGGTCCAAGGAATAGAAACAATGGCATGCTCATAACGGAGGAGTGACTGTCAACTGTCGTCAACCAGCTGTGTGCTTGGGCTGACGGCAGCGTGGGCGTCACGCCGAACAAGAGAATGTGTATGTGCGCCAAAACTGTTACTGAAATAACAAATTTTTTTCTACCTACAACGTAAAACTACGTCTCTGTACAGAACTTACAATGCTGCATATATTTAAATAAAGCATCGGCACATCTGTGCAAAAATGCTGATTTCAGCGAGCAATGGCGGACAGATTTTTCTCGATTTTTGCATTCACATCACAGTTTATTTGTAGAAAAGTTTGGGTACATAATACCATGTATGTATATATATTTATTTATGTATGATTATATATTCTTGACTTACGTCCTAGAATGTTACGTCATATCGGACGATGACTGAAATGGGTGAAACTATGCTCAAATGAGCCAAGGGTCCATAAAGCTTACAGTTAACCGATATTCATATTTCTTTCAACATAAGGCACAACCCCGTAAAAAGCCTCATCCAGGTAACATACGCTAACCGAGATTCGAACTCGGGACCTCTTGAACGCGAGGCAGACGCGCTACCACCTACGCTACAGAAACAAGTTTCCCCAGATATGAATATGATCTTGAGTTAAAAGTCTTTCTAATTTTTAGCTGTAATGGAAAATCTTTTCATTTCCGTAGCATTAGATTCTCTCTCCTTTTATACATTATTTTGAAACCCAGAACATAATGCCAATTATAATAACAACTGCTATACTTAGTGTATCTCTTCTCACTTTTATGCCACTTGAATTTTTGCGCATATCCTCACCTATGGATATGCTATTCCGGCCTCTTTGTTGCATATTTTGGTGCATTTTTCTCACCACTATCCAATTTTTAAAAAATCAATATGTTATTAATGACGCTTTTGTCATTAAAGCTGTACCTATACAATGCTCTGCTTTTCAGTATTTTCAGCATTTATTTTAATTGCTTTCCAGAAAGCCTTACTTCAATTTTTTCTGTCCATATAAGAAAGCCAAGCGAAGATTAAATTGAAGTTAACTTGAAAAATTCCTTTTCATGTTCTACAATCTACGAGGACTGTTCAATAAAGAATGATCACATTTTTTTTTTTTTTTTTTTTTTTTTTTACAACGTACCTTTACTAATCCTCATAATTTTGATGGTCCTTCTCATAATAGTCTCCCCTGAATGCAATGCACTTGTCCCAGCGTTTCTGCCAGTCTTCAAAGACATGCTGGAAACCATTTTTAGAGATCCTTCAAAATTGCCTCCGCAGCCTTCACCACTGCTTCTGATGATGGATAATGCCTCCCACGAAGGCGTTTCTTCAAGTTAGGGAATAGAAAAAAGTCACAGGGGCTAAATCTGGACTATAGGGAGGGTGAGGGATGCACTTCACGTTGAATTTTGCAAGATATTCAGCAACAACATTGACAACATACGGCCGCGCATTATCGTGGTGCAGCATCCAGCCTGCAGCACGGAAATGAGGTCTTTTGTGGCTGATATGGACTTGCAATATTTTCAGGTCATCCCTGTAGTATTGTCCAGTTACTGATGTGTGTGCAGGTACAACATGGTGATAAACCATTCCATGAATATCAAAGAATGAGATGACCATAACTTCCCTAGCAGAAGCAAACACTTTTGCTTTTTTGGGGGTTGGTAATGAAGGAGATTTCCACACTGAGCTTTGCTGTTTGCTCTCAGGATCAAAATGATGTAGCCAAGTTTCATCAGCAGTGATTACGTTTGAAAGAAACTCCGGATCTTCCTCTAACATCAGCTTTAACTGCGAATGTCCTTTTGTTCGGGAATCAACAGTCCAACAGTCTTGGAACCCATCGCGCACAAACAGTCTCACGTGTAATTTCTGTCATCAACGTGTGGGTGGCACCCAATGAAATGTTCAGTATTTCAGAAACGGATTTTAAGTAATTCGTCGATCCTCTCTCACAATCGCAGCAGCAGTGTTGATTTTTTCTTCCGTAAGAGCAGTAACTGGAGCACCGGGTCCACCTTCCTTTGAAATTGATTGTCTCCCCTCTTTAAACATTTTAAACCACCTTAGAGCTCTGCTGTAGTGAAGAACAGACTCCATAGGTCTCCTGCAACATTGTATAGGCCTCAACTGAAGATTTGTTGAGATGACAGCAGAATTTCAAAGTCACATATTGTTCCTCGCGTGTTACCTCCATTGCAGCGGTAGGCGATACTGAACATGCCTGGTTCTCACAGGCGGGAACCAGGAGTACCAACAATGAAACTACTACGGCGTGTTTGTTTTACATTAAGCTAACAGAAAGTAATAATATTGAATTTTAGTGCGAAAAATTATGACCGTAAAAAATTATGATCATTCTTTATTGAACGGCCCTTGTACATTATTTTCTGACTAAAAGGTTACTTCGTCATTGAATTTAGCCGATGTATAACAACATTCACATTTTTGTGCCAAGATAAGATCACCTCTATCTCTAACAACATTGAGCAGTGAATCACTACGAACTATGTGGCCCTTGAAATTACATTGTTTTATCAGTGACGCCGAAGTTCAAGTAAAAATGAAGTGTATGGCGCCAAAGGCATGATGTCAGGATTGCATGCTATCGGCAGTGGCATGGGCGATCCGTGTTACAAAATATTGCATCTCATTGTTGGAGATTTATACTACTAATGTAATTTAAACAATTATACATCTGAAGCAAATTACAATATTAAATATACATATCAAAAATATTATTTAAAAATGAGACGTAATCCAAGTTTTAGTTCTAAATTTTCGTCGAAGAAAGCAGTGTAAGTGCTTGCCTATCATTATAAAAATTTAAAACAATAAAATATATGCAAATTAAAAAATAAAACAGATAAATGAGTATCAAACGACAAATAAACGCGCTAAGCTTAGCTTAGAGTAAGTGCTAAGTACTTGCACTGCATTTACGAGATAAACTTAGAGTTTAAAATGATCTTACTGTTTACACATGCATCTAAAATTTTATTAAAATGTTTTCGAAATAACATATGTAGATAACATGGACTGCAATATGTCCTTGAGTGTTGGTCATCTATTGTGCAATGCTCGGAGCGTCTCTCAAATACTAGAAAATACATTTGGTTATTACATCTATGTGAGTCACGCTGAATACATTTGGAACGGCCCTATTTGCCTTAAAAATAAAAAAAAAAGTAAATAACAACTTTCGAAACAACTAAATACGTTTGTTTCAGTAAGAAGAAAAAATTGTCGAGAAACAACTAAATTAAATACGCAGAAGGGCTCAAACATATTTGAAACACCCAGTTCGCATTGTTTGGTTCAAAAGTAGACCGTCATTTGTTCGTGCTTGCTACCTGATAAGTTCGTGATTCTGAAAACTGCCACGGGCAATGACCTCAAATGTCTCGCACATCATCTAAGGGAAATGATATGAAATTACCTTTTATTACCCAAGGAAATTGACAAACTTCAACTGAAACTTCAAAGCACAAATGTATTAAACATATAGTACGGTTCATTTTTAGGTTGCTGCTCTCAATACGTACATTCCTATGAGTATACAACTTTTGGAACTTCCAAAGATGATAATAATGATAATAATAATTAATAATAATAATTAATAATATGAACAAATTTCAATGATGCCGCGTAATTTCTGCAATAAAGTGAATGAATCTATATACACGAGTGCCTGCAGCAATATTACAGGATTACGAACGCCTCTAAAAGTTGTAGTACCGATACAGTAGTAGAGGTCGTTGAAATATGTACTCATGTACAGGACAGCTTCTTCCCTACAGTTTACCTCCAGTCTTTGTAACTGGCAAATGAAAGAAAGGCTTCCAATACTTTCTTCCCAAATTTCCCTTCCGAGTTATCACTTTCATCATACACCATTAGTGGCACCGCCTGTGGTGCCGTATAAAATGACAGCGGGAGTTTAACATTATGAAAAGAATAAGAAGGGCCACTAAATGGTATTAAAACAGTAATAGAAATGTAATATATCATCGCTGCTTTTTATAAATTGTACATTGGAGCGATGGGAGAAAGCCATTTTGTGCACCAATACCAAGAAAATGTGGTCAGTAATTGAAATTGGCAGTTTTAATTTGAACCAGAGTTAAAAGACAACAAATACGGAAGTTGAACATACATCAGAAGGGCAATGCACATGTCTACAGTACAACCATGCAAAGAAATCATCTCACTTCATATTGGACTACACATTGCATATATCTCCGTGGAGACCAACATTTGGACTGCTGAATGAGTCAAGATACACTAATTACTCCCGTCCTATCTCAGTAATAAATGATACACATTCTCAATTAGGTTTTGCTTAATTTTTATTCAGTAAGATAAAAGAAATTCTACACCAAATGGTTTGAATTTCGGTACTCAGGAACAAAATATAAAAACTGAAATAATGCACAAGTAACAGAATAACATTTGTGACGTTAACATAAAAATGATATTTTATTCTATAAAACTATTCATTGTTATATTTCCAGGTATTTTTTTTAATTTGTTGCTTTCTTCCGATTGACAGTTCAGTTTTTGATACTGTTGCAGATTTATGCACAAAAGATTTTTAATTCTGTTTTTGTTAATGTAGTATTTAAAAATCTGCCGGCTGTTAAAGCGCTTCAAACATCGTAGCTTTAATATTTTTATAATCAATACACACAAACGGTAACCTTGGAAAGAACCTACCACGATTTTGTTAAAGCCGAGGGGTTATAAGAGTATAAAAACAGTTTAGTTCAAACAGACGCATCCCTCCTTCGTTATAAATGTAAACGTGCTATCTCATGTAGCCTTTTTGAACCACAGAATGGCATATTCGCTAAAACCACGTCGTATAAAATTCACTGGCACAATTATAGATGTAAACATTTCTAGAAGACTCACCTGATCGGGTCCATTGTGAAGTGACGTTAAACCCGGCCAAACAGCTGATCTTGGCAGCTCAACACCTGCCTACTTGCGCGAGGTTGCTTCTTTGCCAACTGCAGCACATCGACTGTACACCCCGAGTCACCGAGCTTGTTCGTTTCCGTCCGCCGCTGTTCGACTAGACGGCCCTTTTTTTGTTGCTTTTGTGCAGCGTTACAATACAATCTCATGCAAAACGTGACGCTGTACCGGCCGGCAGGCTATCGTCAAGTATTGTTTGCGTTGCGTCATAGAATTACAATGAACTAGCGGCTCATCAAGTTTCCATAAGTTGATATCTCTAAAATCTGTCTAAAGGACAATATTCATGAATAAAACGTGCAATGAATGGGGTTAAAGTACCTATTTTATAACCAAACATTTCGATTAAACATTTGTAAACAAAAACAGAAAGAACAAAAATTAATGCATTGTATTCTCCCACGATCGCTTATTTTACAAATAACTTTCGCTAGCTACTTTTGCAAGTTTTCTTCTATGTCACGGTTATTTAGATAAACATTTGCAGAAATTACTTCACATCACATTTTGTTGTAGGCACACACATTTTCAAAAGGATGGATTGCTATATGATGGGTTTGAAAGTCCATACTTTTAAGAAACAACTGAAGGTGACAATCCTTCATGCAAATTATTAATTTCAAACCAATACTAATGAATATATTGACAATAAATTGTACCGTTCACCCGTTGGTCACACAGCATTTTTAATTTACCTCCCGAGTTCCTTATGATATTACCGTATGATGATATAAAATATGTGTGTCATCTGATGTCATCCTCCGAGATCTAGAGATAACCTGGGCTCATTTGGGGATCATTTTACCCATTTCATTTATCGACCGATATAACATAACGCTGGAGGACATTTTTTAAAGCTTCAGTCATGTTGTTAAAATATCCCTCATTTACTGAGGATTGGACGACAAACCTCCTGAGTGTGAATCATGGATGTTTATAGCCAAGTCATTTAGCTCGAAATTTGTCTACAATCTTTTCGTCGTCTACTGCAATAAAGGACATTAGCCACATAGCGCCACCAGTTGAGCTTCTGCCTGCCGTACAAGGGGTCCTAGTTAGATTCCTGGCAGTAATCTAACCCCTTTTTTTAACTACTAGAAAGGTTGTAACCAGATTCTCGCGTATGAATGTCAATGTGTGCTATCGATTATTAAACCGCCAATTTACCAATCATTGTCATCATCATTTCCATGTTAAGGCTAGGTGCAGGACCTCATTGTATTTGTATTTTTTAAATGTTACGTCCTCCAAAGTTAAGTCATATCGGACAATGAATGAAATGGTTGAAATGATGCTCAAATGTGCCTGGGGTCCTTGAGCTTTAAGTTACCTGACATTCATCTTTCAGGATAATGGAAAACCGCGGGGGGGGGGGCCTTATCCAGGCAACTCACTCTGACCGAGATTCGAACTCGGGACCTCTTGAACGTGAGGCAGACACGACCATCTACGCTACCGAGGCGAGCACAAGACCTCATGAAAAGAGAAAATGAAGAGATGGTTTTTCTTTTATGCGATTCCCTTTCTCTACATTTCACTTTCTTCCCGTTTCTTTCATGTTTCAAGCATTCTTTCAAGTGTTGTAGCCTGAAGCAGTGCCGAAACTCGATGCAGTTGCTTGCTCCAAGGAAAGGGTATTCTTCATGGACACCGGAAGAGTACTTGGGGTCGTACGTTCGCTCACTTACCCGGAGGCCGAGTCTTCAAGCTGGAACTGTTAGGGACTTCGGCGCGTCTCTGTGGTGTGTCTATAGTACTCCAGTGATTTCTTTATCCCTTTATCCTGGGGAGTGATAGCCATAATATATGTATGTGCAGGTCTTTCTCCCATCCTTGTACATCCCATATCTATATCTGTGTATGTTAAGATTCCACTTACTTTTGAGTAAGCTGAAAACCCACTCAAACAATTTTGTTAATTCTTACACTATTGAAATGCCCCATTCTTCCTGGCAGGCAAGAGCCTTCGTTGAGAATTCCATGTAGTATAAAATGGCTGTTGCTCCACAGAGAATGGCCATAGAAACAAAAGCGGCTCATTGCTGTTACTCTGCAGAAAACAAGTGTAAAAACAAAAGTAGGCTACATTTTATTCAAAGCAATGAACATAATTGCCATGATGTAACATTTGAGTAAAAAGAAAACGGAGTTTAAAAAGCGACAAATAATGTTGTTTGTGTTGTTTAAATTTATTTTGTTACCATCTATTTATAAAACACTGTAGATACGTGTGAATGAACGCTTCAAAATCTCTAATAACCTGTATTTCAATTCTATAGGTGTCGTACTGATGCTTTTTATGCCAAAACTTTTTATCAATCCTCGTGTAAGACAACTTTGCTTTATTTCCTTTGTACTTATGCTGTAAGGCATACTAAATAGTAATTGTATAAAGACTTAGTGTAAGTATTGTCTGACAAATAAGTCAAAGGGCTTATAGATTATGCAGCATATCCAGAACTTAAAAGGTTATCAAGGGGAGATTAAGTAGGTTGGATGAAGTACCACATTCTTTTGTATGAATATCCATTATTACGAATATCCTGGATTGTACAGAATTAATATTATAAGGGAGAAAATGGGAATTTATCACATAAATCATCTAGATCATTGTAGAATAATTTCACAAAGATCGGGGCGTTAAATTAAATTAACTAATTGACTATTAGTTTAAAAACCTAATCATGCAACGTCGGGTAGGCCAACTAAAAGCCTGAGTCATCTGCATGAATGTGCCAAGTCATGACAGTGTATAATCATCACAAAAGTGATCTACTCAATTGAATCTCATGTCCCTAAGAGATTTATATGTTTGCGTTCGTGAACGTACTTGAACTGTTTGACATGCTACATGTTTTGCCTTTCGTTGTTTGCAAATTGTTTTAAGCGTGTAAAAATTTACTTGAGAAACACATTATAGAGCTGTGAAAACTGAAATGGTCCTTTTTTTAATGACATAGACAAACACTTCCTGTTTTATAATGTAAGAAACAAATTATATTATGTCAAAAATGCGATACCACTATTGCTATGCCATTGCATTTCCCCTTCATATGTTTACTTTCTTTGGTGCATACCTACAGTAAGGAGGAAAATTATTGTTTGCAACTCAAAAATATGAGTTCGTGATTCATCGGAAATAAATGTTTTGAGCTAAGAAATAATTTTAATAAAAATGTCTAGGTGTATGCGTGCACGCGAAAATTTTGTATTTAAGTTTCTCATTTACAAAGAATACCACACGAAGAGTTTCAAGAAAATACCACAATCACAAACTATCCTTTACAGGAAAATGCTTCAAAGACTATTGCCTTAAAAAGGGACTTTAACAAATTTGATAGAAACAGTCACATGTTTAAGATATTTTATCACAAATAAAATGTACATAGGTACTAAGTTTTCTGGGATTAGCCCATGAAATCCTCTTCGTTCTGAATGACGTTTACATAACTATAACATAAACAAATCGAGCGGGATGGCTCAGGTGGTTTCGTCTGTTACCCGCAATCGGGAATCCATGGCTCGATTCTCTTGGCCGAACTACCTTCGTAAAAAATTAAGTAAAAATCCAACCAACCAGGTGGCCACCAGGGCTGGACTCCGGAACCTCCGGAATGAGGGCTTCGCGTGTTATCCGGAGCTCCTCTTATTATAGTAAGTATTGCATAACAAATTCTATTCCGAGATAACACCGAAAATGCACGTTTTATGTCACTTGAATAACAAAGAAAAGCGTCTTTTTGTGTATGGTTGTGTGTATGTGTAACTATAGACAGCATAACTCCAAAACTAAATTTCTTATTCATGAAAGTTGGTACCAAAGATGCTACACGACGATTTTCAAGAAAACCCTCGACCCCAGCCTGCTCTATACATGAAGGATGTTTTCAAAAGTATAAATTTTCTCGAAAATGACTCTAAAATAACATTAATAGTATATTTACATAATAAATAAAATGTACATATTTAATTTTCTTGAAATAACCTGTGAAGTACCTTTCATTCATAAAGAAAGATCGATACATAGAGTGAAACTGAAAAACTCAATGCCACGGCTGGGATTTGAACCACGGATCTCCTGGTTTCAAATCACGGCCATGGCATTAAATTGTTCAGTTTGACTCTATGTATCTAAAACCTTAGCCTATACATGGCTAGTGTGAAGAAATGATTAATTTCTATCAATTAACTTAAATGATCGATACTCGTATATAAGTGATAAGTGATGAATGTTAATTGATAACGCATAGACGAAAATATATTACGAAAAAAACATGTAGGTCTCTTTAAAACAATCTATTCTAAATGGATTTTCGTACCATGAGCCATTTTCGATGTTAGTCATTAATAGTTCGAATTGTTAAAGACTCATTCTTTAAGAAGTCTTTATTACATTCAATTTTTTCATGTATATCCTGGTATATATACATAACAGGTTTTTCCCGTTACAATGTTTACTTAACCACATACAATATTATCTAAATAACTATACATACTAAGTGAAATATAAACAAAAGAAGGTATATCAACTACTACAAAATTAACTTAAATAATACAATAATGAACAAACAAAAAAGAACCGTGCGGGTTTAGTTTGTGGGCCGCATTCAGGAGGCCCGGGTTCGATTCCCGTGGCCGATCTGTCTGACTCATGGATTTTTTCGGGTTTTTCTTGGCTCGCTATGCAAATGCTGGGTAAGTTACTTACATCCTCCGAATTTCCTATCCCTCCATTTCATGTCCATTATCATTTCATATCATCTCTCATGTGGTGGTCTATTTCAGGGTAGAAGTGTCGGCGGGAGTCTCGGGAGATGGGATAATATGCTCTGAGTGCACTCTTTCTCCGAGCCGGCCTGGCGGGCCGATTCCGGAACGCGGCTGGGGATGCCGGTTGTGCAAGCCTGCTGGAGTCTTCCTTGCCCTGGGGAGGGGTGGGGGGGGTGGCTTCCAGTCCGAGCCAGCCTCGTGACTGTTTCGGGGTGACGGTAGCTGGGATGCCGATTGTCCTGGACCACAGGGGAGTTTCTATCTGGTAAAGTGTAGAGACCCTGCCCTCTGTACTGTAGTGACTCCTTAGGGTCAGCCTCTCTCCGTCTGCTCTCACCTCATCTTCCCTCCTGGAGGTGTCACAGTTGGGAGCGTAGGTACAAAATATCAGTCTGGTCAAGGTGCCGAATCCGCTGTGAACAATCCAATAAATAAATAAATAAATAAATAAATAAATAAATAAATAAATAAATAAATAAATAAATAAATAAATAAATAAATAAATAAATAAATAAATAAATAAATAAATAAATAAATAAATAAATAAATAAATAAATAAATAAATAAATAAATAAATAAATAAATAAATAAATAAATAAATAAATAAATAAATAAATAAATAAATAAATAAACAAACAAACAAACAAACAAACAAACAAACAAACAAACAAACAAACAAACAAACAAACAAACAAACAAACAAACAAACAAACAAACAAACAAACAAACAAACAAACAAACAAACAAACAAACAAACAAACAAACAAACAAACAAACAAACAAACAAACAAACAAACAAACAAACAAACAAACAAACAAACAAACAAACAAACAAACAAACAAACAAACAAACAAACAAACAAACAAACAAACAAACAAACAAACAAACAAACAAACAAACAAACAAACAAACAAACAAACAAACAAACAAACAAACAAACAAACAAACAAACAAACAAACAAACAAACAAACAAACAAACAAACAAATAAATAAATAAATAAATAAATAAATAAATAAATAAATAAATAAATAAATAAATAAATAAATAAATAAATAAATAAATAAACAAATAAACAAACAAACAAAAAACAAACAAACAAACAAACAAACAAACAAATAAACAAACAAACAAATAAACAAATAAACAAATAAACAAATAAATAAATAAATAAATAAATAAATAAATAAATAAATAAATAAATAAATAAATAAATAAATAAATAAATAAATAAATAAATAAATAAATAAATAAATAAATAAATAAATAAATAAATAAATAAATAAATAAATAAATAAATAAATAAATAAATAAATAAATAAATAAATAAATAAATAAATAAATAAATAAATAAATAAATAAATAAATAAATAAATAAATAAATAAATAAATAAATAAATAAATAAATAAATAAATAAATAAATAAATAAATAAATAAATAAATAAATAAATAAATAAATAAATAAATAAATAAATAAATAAATAAATAAATAAATAAATAAATAAATAAATAAATAAATAAATAAATAAATAAATAAATAAATAAATACATAAATAAATAAATAGTAAATAAATAAATAAATAAATAAATATACAAATAAATAAATACTTACATACATACATAAATAAATACATAAATAAATAAGTAAATAAATAATAGGTAAATTGGTAATGTAAAGATTAACAATTTAGTAAATCTACAATTTTGCTGTTAATAGACTATGACAGGATGAGACATATTAAAACTTATACTGAACAATGTTTAAAACTTAAAGTTGGTCATATAAATACTGTATTCTAGGTATCGGTAAATATTTAAGTGAATCGATATTTATCCTTGGAATAAGGAAAATATTATATATTGCTTGGTGTGATCCTTGGAACATAAAATATATTGACTATATTATTTAATAATCTGTAAAGACGGAGTAATAAATGAAACAGTGTGGACTTTTAAAGTCAGAACGTCTAGTGAAACGAAAAGTGTATTGTAGCTGTTTTTGCAAATCATTTTCTCACTATTATAAGATTTTTTCTCACCATACTCGTAGTAGAAGTAGATCGTAAAACAAAGCTTTTGGAAGAACTGTTTTATACCTATTAATAAACTAAAGAGTGTAGAAAAAGTCATGTACGTCAGAGGTTTCTTCTTTACCTATATTTTCAATAAACGAGAACCCGTTTCCTTTCTCGGCACTTTTTACATGTCTATCTACAAAACTAATCCATGTGTAATGTGTAGGACCATTATCGTTTTTGTTTATTGCTATTAACAGAATATTCATACAGAAGTTTACATTTATATTCAATTAATTATGATGAGGATCTTCAGAAACGATTTAGTTAACTAAAATAGAGGGATTGTTTTATGGCCCGGCCGAAGAGCAAGTAAGCGTGTTGAGTGCACCGTCTGCTATACCAGAGGCTCTCCTTGCATTATTTTGCTCATGAGTAGGTAATATGTATTATCTATAATTATTATTAACTTTTTTGTAAGTAATGTTAGAAGTACTGTCCGTATGCGTAAGACTTTTTTGGCATTCCCCGTGGTCACGAAGTAATTCATGAACAATACATGTAGATAATTTGCAACCTCTAAATTTAAAAGTTAAGCAGGTGTATAAACAGAGGTTAGCAATTGCTGTGCCTACTCAGAGGCTTCTTTGGGGAGCGTTCCAATGATGCACTAATTTCATCAACTTTTTCTCTGTTAGAACAGATCTTTTTCGCTTCCTAGTTTTAAAGTTTAGCAATCCCGTTGTTCCTAACCAAATATCTAAC
This sequence comes from Mantis religiosa, assembly GCA_030765055.1. Taxonomy (NCBI): domain Eukaryota; kingdom Metazoa; phylum Arthropoda; class Insecta; order Mantodea; family Mantidae; genus Mantis; species Mantis religiosa. Next base: position 112,507,757 of record CM060951.1, on the reverse strand, counting down.
AGTATCTGCATTTGGAAGTGATATATCAGTTTCTTGGGATTGCTACCCATTTGTCTACATGATTCGATTTTTAGTATGTATCGCAGGTACATAAAATACTTTTCAAGCGTGAATTTATCAGTAGGAATATCAGTGGCCTAATAACCCAAAAGCACCAAAAAAAAAAAAAAAAAATATATTCTAAAAAATTTCAAACACAACACAGATGTTTGAATAATAAGCGTACATTTTTGTGATGCACAGTGAACAAACTTTAAGTCCTTACAGCACGAACAAAAGCTATCAAGAGACAGTTGATATTCGCTGCCGATAAATCGTAGTTGTGTGTCATCCAATGCTAGCTTTTAAAGTTTCGTGGACGTTCCTTAATTGCTGTGTTTCTCACCGTCCGTTCTTTATTGGACGTGAAAGACCAGTAAATTTTGCTCACGGGCCTCTTTATGAAGTTTGAGTTTCTTTTACGAGCCGTAAATGTACGATATGGGACCGCCGACTTTACTTCCCTTCAGAAGAAAACTGTTCCAAGGAAGTTTACAGCCGAAAAATCCATCCCCCTGAGCAATGCAAACGATTCACACGTAAATACCGGGCCAGAAAACAGTGGCACTTATTATAATACGCATTTTATTGTGTGTTTTTTTAAGGTTTATATTTATGATCGATCAGTATTTTAATTTTTTTACGGATCTCCGCCATAAAGAATCGGTAATTTGTTGAAGTTGTCCACAGGAACTGATATTTAATTCCGTGAGGTATAACAATGTTCGTGATAGATGCAAGTTGTCGATGTTGCAATGGTGGATAGCTGTATGCTTTGACTAGAAGTGACACTGAGTAGTAAGTCTTGTGGTAATCTTGAGGAATTTGGATGCCATGTTCAATAGCCTAACTCGTGGAACTTGTAGAAGTAAGAGTTACGGTTGTATCAATCAATGGGAGGTAGACCAATCAAGAATACGCGTTTTATTCGCTCTTTAACGGGGTACAGGGTCTCGCTCGTTTCTTCGAGCCCAGATGATTCGAAAAGCTACAATCAAGGTCAGGGGAAGACAGGTAGTGACGTCAGCTTCGTCAGCTCTAACCGCCAAATATACTTCCGAACGAAAGGCAGATTAGCGAGTGTCGTCACCGCGCTGATTTCTGCTGCCAAAGAGGTAGGAAACAGTTTAATGTGTTGGGGTTCCGACAGCGCAGGAAAGACAGGAAACGTATTCGGTATTAATAATATGCACAACTTAAATCTTGAATGTTATAATATTAATAATGACTGCTTTAATTACCAGATGGGTCACAGTTTATAAACAATTACATTTTGGCTCTTTGCTATGAGAAAAGTACAAAACTTTAACTCGTAGTTCATCTGAAGGTCAGGCATGTTATAAAGTAAATAAAATAAAACATAAGGTAATTTTCTCTGCAAATTAGAGGAGACCCACTCAGAACAGAATTACGTGGATATTTTCCGACACTTTCCGTTTCGTTTTTCTATAACTAGTTTATCAATGTCCGAGCGTAATGTCTGGGAAATTTGTAATCGAAGGCTGCATGTTAGATTGTGAACCAACAAGCTGCTTCGGGGTTTAGACTTAGCTAATTTCATAACATATGTCGAGCCAAAGATACACAATGTCCGTGCGGCAAGTGAATACAACCTCGGAAATCTGGATTGGGGGACATTCTTGTAAAAATCAGTCAAATCTTTCTTGTGTGTATATTTGTCCTTCAATAAATTGTCACATTGTAAATTTAACATTTCCATTTGGTACGTGGCAGCTACATTGTTGTCATCGAATGTGCTACACCTGAATGAACCCTCAGATTCTCCAACTCGATACTGACAGGCTGTTTACAGCCAGAAGGTTTTTGCTGCGTACCCACCCAGATTTTGGCTGTACTCACAGTGTCATTTATATAGGCAACTTGGTGCTACACGCCTCTTGCCTGACGTCACACGCATTACAGGCCTCGCTTCTGGCTGAAATTCGTCAGAACGCTCGAAGTTGTCTTCCTCTGATCAAGGTTGTTCATATACCCTCTCGTGTGAAGTGGATATCATAGCGTTGTATTTCTTCTTGTAAGCATTGCAGCCCACTGGGCTTCAGCTTTTCTCAGCTTTTGCTTCTATTCATCCTTATCCACAACCTTACTTCTCGATATCCTAATATCAAGTAGTTGCAATGCATCCTTTATTACATCTTCCCGTATTCCCCTTTGTGCTCCATTTGGTCTGCTCTTTTAGAATGTACCATCAAATATTTTCTTGGGGATACATTTACCTGTCATCCTTACTATATGGAGGAAATTAATATAACAAAACTTATAAACAACAATGATATTCAATCAAATAAGTCATTACAGATACATTTCAATCTCCGTACAAGGGCACTATCACTATGCTCATACCTGTATTCGCTTGAGAATATGATGGCATCATCTCTGCTCTATGTAAGGCTTGTACGCAAAAACCAACGCCCAAACCTGAAGCCTGAGAAGTGCCACATGCGAGCACTTGCAAGTAGCTCTGGACATGAAGCCTAGTGATAGCTCCTTTGTTAGCTTTACATCTTTCCCAATGTCCACCTCTTTATAGTTCATATAACCCTTTGTTCCAAGTAATTTCACACCTTCTATCGTCTTGTATTGGTCCATATTGCTCCTCGGAATCTTTTCAAATGTACCTAATATTTCCCAGAGCTGTAAAGTATTAATGTCCAACATTCGCATCCATATACCAGCACAGGCTTGATCAATGTTTTGTATAGCTTAATCTTCGCTTTCATTCTTATATTTTTGTTTTTAAACAAATTCTGAAGAGAGTAGTGTGTCTTGTTAGCAGCCAGTATTAGAGCTTTAATTACTTTCGTCGTTATTTGGATCTACCATTGTACCCAGATATTTAAAACGTCCATAATTTCTATCTATTGTCCATGCAATATTATTTCTCCTATTTTGTCTATTTTGTATCATTATTTTAGTTTTTCTGTGTTGGCTTAGCGCTGTTGAATTGCTACAGGAAAAAAAATTATGCACAATACTCACTCTGTTTTGGGCAAATGTCATATGGCACGTTATTACGTTTTCTCAGGGGCGGCCGGTCAGTCATGGTATTGATGGCACCATAAATAAATAAATGAATGAATTAATGATGTCCACCAATTTCGAACGATTTAGGTAATCTGTACCAAACAGAACGTACAGGAAAACGGAAATGGATATTTATTACATCCGTGCTATTGTTACGCACAGGTGTAACGAGTACAGTAAAAGTTTGATAATACAATTCATGGAGAATGTGATACGGAGCCTTCATATACGATTCCGCGACAGAGAAGTAGTTATCTTAAGTCCCGTGCTTTACTGCACTCTAGCGGATAAAGCGTAAGTTATGCGCCAGAGAAATCTCGGCACTACCTTCTCCCATAAGAAGCCGTGTATAAGCAGACATCCTAGCCCTTAACACAGGCGCTTACGAGCGTAGAAGGTGCCGTTCTGGAATCGGCACCAAGGCACGGAAAACAACCAGGACACAGCGCTAGCTTTTAACGCGCCTATTCACACGAGGGAGCAGATACTCAGAAACAATCTTTTTTTAGCAATTCCTATACACTTCTCCTTCTTTCGTTTTCATACAGATGGGGGCATGGCACAGCAGCACTACTCCACAAGGCCCCCCCCCCCTGCTTTTTCTGCTTCTTTTCTACCAACTTTTACTACGTTATGTTATACTGTACCATTTTGCCATATTATATTTTATCATAGACATTCCATTAAGCATTTCTGATAGAAGAGGGATAAAATAAACACAACTCAGACTCACGTGTTGTTGCTAACCAAAGTAAATTTTCATTACACATTTCGTTAAAGTAAGAAGCATGCAGTCGACTAGCACTCTAGTTAGATATTTGAAAAGTGGTTGCTTAGTGATGCTCTTTGCACCACCACGAGAAAAAAGGGACAGAAAAGAACAACGACATACCACTTCAGGAAGTATAGGCGATCCATATAAACCTGAACCATTTCAATAGGCCATAACTTCTGAACCAATAATAGGACACGTGCAACATTGGGAGAATACAATACACAATTGGGAGATACATTACACTATTTACATCTCAGAGAAAATATTGGAAGTGTTCTCCACCAGCATCTATACATGTTTGCACTCGTCTCACCATATTCTCTGAAGTTTTACGGAGAGCATCCTCGCCAATGTTACTTATTTCGGTTAGAATGGATTCCTTGAGAACATCAATTGTCCGTGGCCTATTCTTTTACACTCTTGGTTTAGATACTCCCAGAAGAAAAACTCCAGAGGTTAGGTCAGGGGATTTGGGGGGCCACAGACCTTTTGAGATTATTAGAATATCGAAGAAACTAGTTACAAGTTCCATGGTTTCATCAGATGTATGGAACGTTGCTCCATCTTACTGGAAATAACCTTCTCTCAATTCGATATCATCTCCGTAAAACTTCAGAGAATATGGTGAGACGAGTGCAAACATGTATAGATGCTAGTGGAGGACACTTCCAACATTTTCTCAGAGATGCAAAAAGTGCAATGTAATTTCCCAATTGTGTATTGTATTCTCCCAAAGTTGCAGTGTGTCCTATTATTGGTTCAAACGTTATGCTTATTGAAATGGTTCAGGTTTATATGGATCGCACTATATAAGTACCTATAAATTCAAACCAATAATAAATAATATCTCTGAAATAATAAATATAAAAAAATCGACTTGACTTACTTGTGAGTTTCTGAATCCATGTTTTCGTGCAGTGCGATTTTTTAAATTTATTGCAGTTTAACACTTGATGGACTCCATACGCTATACCCAGGAAGTCCAGATATACATTTTGTTTAGTCTACATACATCTAAAAATTATGAAAATCATTAAAGCGGTTTTAGATATAGTGGACAATAACGAAACATTTTCTGTCTAAAGGTTAGTTTAGGGTGAGGAATTTTCTTGAAAGTCTTTGTGTCGTATCTTTGGAAGACACTGAACTTAACTGGCAAGTTTGGCATCCAACCAATATTTTGTTTTTGAGTTATGCTGCTCATACATATGCACGCAAGCATCAAGCTGTTTCTAAATTATTGCCTATTTGTTAAATTCAGAGGACCTCAATATGTGTACATTTTAAGTGAAATATCCACATTTTTTGTTAGAATACAATACCTCCAATTTCTATATGCTATGTGCCCCCGTTTTCTTGTCTACTGGTTCTACGGTGTGGTGCGGGTATGAGAGAAAGAAGAGAGAGTTTCTTTCGGGTTTCTGCAATGTAGCCAACCAAGAAAAACACAATTTAGCTAAATTGCGGATAAGATGAGCGGAGATATGAACCGCAGGTGTGAGATGTGTGGACAAAAAAATTGAACTTCATCCGATAAGTCGTATGTCTATATATTTACTATTTTATGAAACACATAAATGTAGAAAATAAATACTGTGACACTATATACAATTGCTCGTTCGCTCTGTGATTCTTCGATTTCCGAGTCCGGTGCGTCACTTTCATTGCTGGTATCCCCTGATGCGTTGATGATAATCTCATCAATTGTATTTACGCGCACTGACGCTTTTCCTTGTGTAGGCAGCAGCTCGTTCTATGGATTTACTGAGTGGGAACATTAACTGCTTGCAATGCTTTTCTATATCGCAGCATTCTGCAATATTCGCTATTATTTTGGGGCCATTTCTAAGCACGGTTGTACGTGCAGGCTTCCGAGTTGCACTTCCTTGACCTCAGCTATAATTGTAAACTGGTTAGCTAATTAATCCTGGAATTGCTCAAAACGAAATACTGCGCAGAGAGACAGAAAGAGCGTGCGTGACTTTAGCATATTAGCCACTAGGTGTCAGAGTGTATAGCGCATTTTATGTTTCAAAGTTATCATCTGTGTTTACGGAATTAGGTGAAACCTACCGATTGAGGTCTTGGGAGTACAGCGCCCAAGAAATCGTGAGTATATAGTACATTCGTATTCGAAGGGACCTGATTCGATTCCCCTTGACCAAAATTTTATATTCAGTTTTTCGTGGTTCTCCTTAGTTGGTAGACTAGTTGTCATCTACAGCGATTCCTTTCCATCATTCTGTTTTCATTTAGTTTTCTTCTAAGGGAGCCGCAGAGATGCTGGATGCTTGCTCAAAGGAAAAGGCAGTGCTCTCGTAGAGGCACAAGCAGGCACAAGGCAGTTTTAGCAGTAGATCGGGTCTTCAAGGCTGGAAGTGCTAGGGATTTTCTGAGGCTTGTCTGTCTATGGCCTGTAACCTCCTGTGCCTCCTTCACTTCCTTCTGCGGAATGTTAGCAGGAGTAGCGTGGCAAAGCTGTTCAGGCAAAGCAAGAGGGGCTTTCAAAACTTCTGCAATGGCATGTATTTAATTAGTATATGAGAGTTTTCTTTTTATTATCTAACCTGCGTTCCTTAGTTTAGAGGGTAAATCCTATTTCTTTCAATCCAAAAGTATGTGACCTAGTAAATATAAACATATTTGAATAAAGACCAGATTGAAATGTTATCATTGAGTCATTCTGAACAATAGTCAAAGATAAATTCGATGCCTCCCTTATGGTTGCAACAATCTATAAGGGTTAATCAAATGAATGCCGGTCACTTGTGTAAAGTAACGGTAACGGTTTTATTAACTCAAAATAGTCGCCAAATCTGTTGGCACATTTATCCCATTGCGATACTAGCCAGTCGATTCCATCTTTGAAGAAGCTAGTAGAGTACTGCTCTAGGAACAAGGCCTGTACTCATTAACACACAATTGATGGTGGTTGTCCGTTCCAGGAACTCGACAAGCAGTGGGTCCTTGTGATCCAAAACTGACATCATGGCCTTACCAGAATTGGTGTGTACGGCCTTTTATTTCTTTGGAGGCGGTGAAGTCTTATGTTTCCACTGTTTGCTCTGATGCTTGCTTTCTGGTTAAAAGTGGTGACACATTGTTTCGTCACCAGTTACAATATGTGACAAAAAGCTGTATTTCTCCTCATGATAATGCTGCAGATGACTCAAAGACAGAGTCATTCGAGTATTGTGCTGTTCGGCAGTCATCTGGTGGGGAACCCACTGCGCATAAACTTTTCGAAATTTCAAGTGTTTATGCATTATGGTGTGAATGGTGCCCACGTTAATACCCATTAACCGATGGATCTCGTCCACAGTGATTCTGCGGTTGCCCAAGACAAAAGCATTCACTTCCGCAATCATTTCAGGTGTGATGACGAGATGAGCCACTCCAGGACGAGCATAGCCTTCCAGTAACTCACCCCACTCAAGGAATCTTTTGTGTCATTCCACAACACTTGAACGATACAGACTGTACTCACCATGCACAGCCTTCATCCAACGATATATTTCACGGCTTCCAACTCCCTACACCGCTAAAAATCGAATCCCTCCTCGATTCATTGTTCCTGCTTACTCGCCTTCATGTTTAGTAATGGACCACAACTTCTGTGACCACTTTCTGTTCGAAGTGAAACCATACTGTCGCTATGCAACGCCAAATTTTCGCACGGTACACTCCTCTACCAATAGATGGTGCCATCATACACGCAATTACGTGGTGTCACCTTACGTGTAATGTAAAGATAGACGCAATGACCAGGTTTCATTTGAATGCGCCTCATACATGCCACCTTCTGCGTACTTTTGACACTGAATTTAGTCATCCACTTCGCATTTTGGACAGCAATTTTCTCATCTGTAGCTGAAGTTGGCGCTTTGGTTAGGCTTGAACGCCTAACACTTGACAGGCTTTGAAGCACTAGATGATATGATGTCTTGATTCATTTCTAACTTCCTTTTAAAGCGTGGACTGGCCAGCTCTTCTGATTATTTGCTTCTCTTCGTACTTTGTTCTCTGTCATTTCTGTTTGGTACGGTACGAATTCCTTAACGTTAATATCTGCATGAGGCGAAGAATGATTTGCTTCAGTAGAACATTCTGTTGTCTCATTAGAGATTGTATTCCTGGCGGTTGATGAATGCATTTTACTGTCACCTCCTCTCTCACACAGTTGAAAACTCTTGATAATGTTATAAAACTGGCCAGAAAATCTTCCTCTGGAAATACACGTATACTGTTTAAATTCTTTCCCAAACGTTGGACATTTCATAGGTTTCATGAAACGACTCTGTAAATTACGTCCTGGTCTATTTACTATTTGTCACACATTGCAGATGAAGAATGAATTGTCAATAGGTGCAATTTATGCGAAGTATAAGGGGAAATCGACAATAGATTAATTCCAATAGCCTGTTTACATCGGATGTGCGTTTAACATCTGAAGTACTGGATTATCCAGTACTATCTGATCATAATATTTGAACCTGTTGGAGCTCGTGCATCAGTTCATGTTAGAGCTCCTTCTTCGAAATACTAAGGCTGGGGGAACATAGTTTCCACTGCCGCTGACTGCACAAACAGTAATTGGTAATTTCCTCATTCTGAAGAAGCAACTTTTCTAATTGCTTTCTTACCAGTAGGTGAGACAAACCTATGAGTGATACCTGGTGTGAGATGGAAGAACTGGGTGATACGAAATGTTGGTGTTATAGATAAAAGGAAAGTTGATTATGGGGCAGTTGATGAAATGAATGGTGGGAGAAACGGAGAACCTGGAGACTATGAACCGAGACGCTACTTTGTCATCACAAATCTGTCCCCTGGGAAATGTTAAATGGATCCTTCCTAGCAGAAGTAGACATTCAAATTGAGTTATCATCTACGAATGCTGTTTAACTGCTGTAGTACTCAGCGTCATATTCTATATTGGAGCCTGCAGTGCTCTGTGAATCCCTTCTTTGATCTTCAGTAAACATGCAGCAAAAATCCTAACGTTGACACAAATTTCAGACCGACGGTATATTATAGATAATATAGTAATTATATTTTGAAGTTGAAAATCAAAATATAATTGCATATTGTCATTTTAACTTGTATTAGTCACTGCGTAAAAGAAATCATAAGTAGTCATGCAAAAAAGTAAAGTTCCTGTACCAGTTTAGGTTGTTTCCTTAGTGCTCCTTCGGAGATATTAAGCTGTGTGCGGCATTTCATTTCGAAAAGTTTGTAACTTCTGCTTTGGAATGGCAAGCATATCTTTGAAACATTGTTTTCCGCCACTTTTTCTTATATACTCTAAGAGTTGTTTGGATTTAGACTCGAAAGAAAAAAGTTTATTTGTTTTATAATGCTATTTTAAGTTTAAAAACACAAGAATGTTGAATGTATACTGTTAAAATTAGGTTTAGGAAATTAAATTGTAAAAATGAATAAGGCAGGTAGGGGAGGCCGGAGCAAGTTCACGAGCCAAGAAAGGTGACGAACGAGTTGAAGTTCGTATTAGGAGATAGCATCACCTTATGGATACTACTAGTGCTCCATATTGCTAGGCACTTATAAGTTGTACAGTGCGACCGTTGCTTTCATTCTGTGGTCTGTTAGATGTACATAGTTCGAGTTTTTCTCTAATATGCTGTAATTTCAAAGAACTTCGCCATTAGATCTCCTGGTCTTACAGGTATTTTATCTGGTTATTCTTTGCTATTCGTCACTATCTTATATGCTTTTCGCAGTCACTATTTATTAATACTTGTTTCCTGTTAATCCTATCATTATAATCAAAGATTTCTTACGTTCTCTATCGGAGCAAGTTGACTGCGCCAAGTTAACGATCTCGTTATCCTGCCCCTAGAGCTTTTTAGTGTTTTCTTTTTGTGTTTTAATGAATTTTTTATTTTGTTTTGTGATTTTCGTACTACATGATTCCCAAACTATTGTCGCGAGCCCATTGTTTCGTTAAGCGCGGCTGACACTCACAAAGGGGTAGATAGTGCAGCTTAGAGATAAAGGACAGATAATGCCGTGCGGAGATAAAAGGTTTGCCGACACAGATAAAGATAGATAACTAGAAAGTTCTAGTGACATCTTGATTGGTAGAGAGCATTCCACAACCGTCTGGAAACATGAATGGTCGTGTATAAAAAGAAGCCGTGGCTAGTTTATCGCACAGTCGTAACGAGAGTGGTAAACGGAGTCGAAATGAGAGTGTAATCAGAACTGAGTATCGTGTGCCTGCAATTGTGTTTTGAAAGTGAATGGTTTTGTTTGTGGTCAACGACCTTGGAAGATTGTATTTGTGTATGTTACGTAATTCTGCTACTGTAAGGTTTGACCAAAGTGTGTTTCTACGGAAATTAAGAGAATTTTAAATTTCTGCAACTTGGACTTTTAATTTTACGACCCCACAAAGTCATACTATTGTTAAAGCGCATCAGTGAAAAAACTCAAGAGTCACAGGCAATATGCAACCGTCTTAACAAGCTCCCCTATGAAAGAAATGTTGGTTCAGAAAGAAGTACTAAAGGTGGTACAAGAACAATTAAAGCAACGTAGACGAGAGGCTCGAATTTCAGGAAAAGTGATTGTTAAGAAAAATAAATTTGATTCCTGTACCAAAAAGATGAAGCTCGAACCTGGCACTCATGTCCTCATCTCAAATTTCCATAGAAAGTATAGTCCCGCTATTCAAATGATTACCCTGGCTTTATCTTACTTAACATAAAACCATGGTAACCTATTGAGCAGCGCAGCTATACAGTGCAGTGTCCAGCTTGTGATGAGAACTTGATCCTCTATTAGAAGACTGGATACAGTGTGGCACGAGAACTGCTCAAACTCTGAAGCAGCAATATATTTATGTGTGACTTCTGTTAAGGAAGCTACTGATTTTAAGTTGTACTAATTTATTATGATAATGTTCTACAATATAACTATTTAATCACTATTATTCAATTGAAAATACCTAACAATGTATAAAATAATTACTGTAGAGTGTTATTATTTCTAATAATAATAATATATTCAACTTTTATCGGAACTGTTATCTTGCCCCATGATCAGTCATCTTGATCCGGTACCTGGGTAAGATGACATTTGTGCATGCCTATTTAAAAATGGGAAAATAATGTTGATAATATCAAAATAAAAATATATACAAATTGGTATAACACAACAAAAGGCCGTTCTAGTGATGCGTGCTAAGAAAACGAAGTTACCCACAAAAATTGAATGAACTAAAAATGGTTAACTCTTAACTTCGTCAACTTGCCCCGTTTTCCCCTATATAGTTTGCTATGAATGACATAAGTACACGTAAATATAAAGAAACGTGTGGCTACTATGGGGAAGAAAATCAATAATCCCTAGAGGATATGAACAGATTGAGTTTGATAGTCGAAGAAGCTGGATGCTTAGGCATTGCTATTAGTAATTTTAGAAAGTGAGTACACTGGAGAGATTTTAATTTCATTTGTGCTATATCATCTTGTGTTAGCTAATCGAGAGTAAAATTTAATATATTAAAAAATTAAACATGTAATTTATTTTATGTTGGTAAATCATTTTGAGAAATAAAAGGACAAAGGTCCGAGACAACGACTTAAGATAGAAATCTTTATGTTCCGGCTGGGAAATCATCGTCCAAATCAATTTAAAAAAAAAAAATAAAAAGCAATAAAACTAGATTGAAAAGTTAAGAAGTCAATTTCTTACAAACTTTCGACGCTTAAAAAAATGCAACTGGCAATTCATAAAACTTCAAAGAACGCCGCAACCTAGGGTGGGACAAAAGGCCACATAATAAGAATTCCATTCTTCAGTATGTCCTAGAATTTGACAACAAATTAACATATGAATTATCGAGAAATACCAATTATAATTAGACCGCCAACAAATGCAGTTGGAGGCGTGGCTTACCAACACTTGCAGCCCTCTAGCTTTCCCCCTATCGTCATTATAGGTTGTCTCTCCTCCATCGCGCGGGCTCCACTAGTCATCTGTATCACTCACTTTCGCATTCACTGTTAGATTCACTCTCTGCATTTTTAATCACTGCTTTGTTCTTCAGGGTTTAAAGAAACTATGGTTCTATTTCTTGATCGATTGTGAGGTCATGTCCGAGGTAATTATTTTCTGTTAACTTTACACTGTCACTACACTTAACCCATTGTTCAACAGAGTACTCCGAAAACAATTGTCAGCACAACTCTTCTTTCTCCTTCAAGCTGTCGCCAATTTGTTGGCACGCAACTTTTCCCTTAATATTACCCCATACCATTTCAATGGGGTTTAAGTCAGGGTGATAAGGTAGAAGGCGCAATGGAATGTGGCCATGTTCATAAATAATGCTGTCAATGGCGAATTGCCTCTCACGAGGCTTACTGTTGATAATTTACAACAATTTTGCTTTTGACATTGCACGATCAAAATCGATACTGTAGTCCTCCATCCACCATGTCACTTCAGATTTTAAAGCTGCAATGTTTGGTTTCTTGTCCCTCTCACTGTTACTTAGATTGTCCATTACAATAACACTAGGATGGGAAAGAGCTGGAAGAAGCTGTGTTTGCAACCATTTTTGGAAGTTTTCAAAATTCATGGATTTGTGATAGTTTCCTGAAGTTTGTCCGCCTCTAAAATTAACAGTGCACCCTCGACAAATCCGTCCTCACCTCCACCATGAACAATAATTAATTTCTGCTCCATTCCAATGTTGACTGTAACTCCAAGTTCTTCCTCTGACTGCCAACACTTGCTTACTGAATGGGCTTGTTGGTGTATGATTCATCAATATATACAACATTCCATCTCTCTGCCTTGTACTTCCTGATGTCATTTAAATACTATGTTCGCCAAACAGCTATATCCGGCCGTTCTTGCGTTTGGACTGACAACGATTCCATTTGAACCCCAGTTGTTTAAGCTTTCTTCGCAAGAACTCCCTTCCAAAATCAAGGATTCTATCTTCCTTTAGACTGGCTAAAAGTTTATTTTTATTGTTGGCAGCTATTTGAGCACAGTATAAAATGCATGGATTTTCTGACGAATAGCGGAATCGCTAAATGAATCCACTTCAATTTTATGTTTCTTTAGCTCTGATTTTCCATCTGGAGTAGAGAAAATCAGTGTACGCTTTGCAATGGACACTGTTCCCTCTTTTAAAATGTCACAGTTCTTGCTGAAACATCAGTTGCTTCACTTGTCATTGCCAGTACTTTAACATTATGTATGTTAAACCTTCCTTTCATGTTCTTGAAATACTGGGCCACATTATACACTATTTCACGAGCCTGACCTCTGAATGGCCTCCCAGAAATGCAAGAAGACTTTGAAGACTGACGATTCATTTTTCTGGACGTTTTTAATACGCTTTGAAAATCAAACCAGCATTAAAATACACGCAGAGGTTTGCGCTCTGTGGCATGCAGGAAGGGAGGAGTGAGAGTCACGTGTTGCTTGGATGGTTAGGAGGGGAGAAGGCTCTGCTCGCGCATGCGCACACCGACTGCATTTTATTTGCGGTCTACCTGTAGCAACATTATAAATATATGCAAAGCACTTAAATTAAATTTACTGTATAAACACAACCCACATAAAGGAACGCATGCGTACAAATGTACACTGTACAGTTCGTACTCTTGTCCCGTTGTCGTCTGAAACAAATATATTTAATGTATTAGTTCTTCAAGTACAAGAAAATGTATAGTTATAATTTATCTATCAAAATAACAGCATTTAAATTGTTTTGTGTTATTTAGAATGTAAAATGTGTAAAGCTGTTCTTTATCTGCGGGGGACACAGCTCAGCTAAAGGAGAATTGACAACCTTGCGCACGTGCGTTGCAGTCCGTAAGTTAGGATAGCTTTGTCTCTATTATTATTTAAACTGAATGTTTATTTTGGTTTAGGGTAACTCTATAAATTGAGAAATAACTACTACCTTGCTTTCGTTTGATTGTCTTTAGTCCTAGGTAAGTAAACTAAGCATAAAATTAAATATGTATTTTATTTTCAGTTACGGATACTATTTCAATCAGTGTATGCATTTTTATGAGATGTTATGTGATAAAATAATGCTTCTGGCAGTTTATAATTTTTAAAGAGTGATAAGGGGATTGTTTCAGTTAATGTATGAAGTCTATGTGAGATATCACTTGCGTATTGCAAGAGCTCAATGGCAGATACTGTATGACTTTAAACGGAGTATCATTTCTGTTAAAAAAATCGCATGGACTATAAATAATTGGTTTTATGTATTTAAAATTTAAGTTTCAATAAATACAGAAAGCAATAATAATCTATATCCTCAATGACTGATATGCACTTATGTAATTCCGAACATTTATGAGGGTTATTCCTAGGGATGGGTCCCCGATATTTGCGATACTCGATACTCACGATACTTGCATGGTATCGACATCGAACACTTGCTTGGTGCTTTTTCGATAGTTCGGTGGTGATTCTGCAATTTTTATTTTAAAGCCACAAAATATTAAAGCCCAAAGTAGAACATTGCAGAGCTTAAGAAATTGTCAGAAAATGTGGTATCTGTACAGTAACATTACACAAGAAAATAATTGTGTCAGATTCACTGCCAGTTAACAGTTCTCAAGAAGAAACCACTGCACACCTCAACGAAGATTTGTCACCTCATCTTTCTAGTGCACTGGATTACTGCGAAACAAATTCAAAAATTTTAAAACTAAACACAATTAGCCGCTAAATATTTGTGTATTCTACCAGCAATTGTTTTTCTTTCTAAAAGACTATTTAGCACAACAAGACAAAGAAATAGACTTGACCGAAAGTGTAAGAATGCTGTGTTTTTTAACAAAAACTTATAAAAGTGGACCGTTTCAGTAACGCGTTTTGCTTTCAAATGTCTAATGTAGAGTTTAAAAATAAGTCCACTGATTACTTTAAATTTTGTCTCATTAAATATGTGTACCTAATTAATTTCTTTGGAATTACACAGTTCTCCCAAAAATTCTATTTTATATTAAAATTGGAAATAGAAATGATAGTATCGAAGTATCGGATATCGTGGAAAATATCGTGTATCGGTTTAGGTACGGTCCGGCGTCTTCATTTTGTACATTTACTGCGTTGATAAAATCTACACTCTTTGACAATTTATCTTCCTGTTTAACCGAAAATTTAAGATGTTCACAACTCCTTTGTCAGTAGAAGAAGTGATTTAAATATGAAACAGAAACTATTATATTTAATGTCGTCATGCTCCTAAAAATGAACGTTAACTGCGTAACATGGTTTACAACACCAGATATGGAACAGATTGTAGATGTTCACATAGCTAAGCATGAACCCTAATTATCGGATTGTCATTCTTGTGTCGTTGGTCCACAAGAGAACCAACAGTACTAATAGTAATTATTAGTAACTAGTATTATTAGTAACATATAAATTAGTAACTGAAATACAGACAATAAAGACTAAGAAAAAAACGAATGTGACGTCGTTTCGAACCTAACCTATGCATCATCATATTCCAACAACTAACCCATTCGACCAGCTGCCAACTATTCTATTCAATGTCGGTATTGGGAAAGCATTCGTTTATGGCCTTTTTAGTATTATATGCACTAAAACCCGTCGTTTATTTAGTCTTTTCGGAGCTTCTTGGTCCTCATTCAGTGCTGTGAGTGTTAATGCTGGGTGCGTATATTACCGAATAGAACGGCAGGTTTGCAATAACGGCTTTTGTGCAAAAAGGGCCAGTTTTCATCTTAGACTATATAAATGGGGCACCTGACTCACCAGGTATAATGAATATATGATATTTTTGTCAACGGTTATTAGAAAATTGAAATTTTCCAAAACAAGTTTCACCTAAAGGGTATTCAGGAGAGGGGGGAATCGTTTTTAAGATCTGTTTGCTATATTTTTGGGAACAGCCGTATCTGGTGTTTAAACGACCCTTTGATTTATAGTTATGTTAATCACAGACACCCAAGAACCCCTGTCTAGAAATGCAATTTTAGGGTTCAAGGTACATCAAAACGTGGATTTGCAGTTAAGTGTCGGTATCGAACTTTCTGGTAACAATGGACTGTCTTTATTTATGTGGTAAAGAGAGTAAAAATAACAAATCAGTTGAAATAACGTTCAAATAACACATAAAAATTATCATACTAAGGCCCGGTTGCATAAAAATCGCTAACTGGAGTTCATTTATAATCGAAGATCAAAATTGAACTAAGTTTACGAACCCACGTGGGTTGTAAAATGCTGATCTTATATCAGATGAACCGTTCAGTACTGATCTGAGATCACTAAAACAAATGCGGCAAGTTCAAGCAAAAGAGAAGATGCGTTCCGTTAACCTTTAATTTCGCATAACCCTTCTTATTTAGCCCTTTTCCATAGGCATCCTGATGAAATGAGGTCCTAAAGCTGCAATCTCCCTTGTAGCTTTGTGTATTGATCTAAACGCAGTCCCTTTATTTATATTAAATATATCCCCAATCACCATTTGGAAACTTTCAGTTGCATAGAACCGTAATGTAAGCAGGATCATAAATATTGGATTGAGTGCATAATTCCTCAGGGTTTGTGTTCTTAACTGTACATGTAGCCTATGCACCAGTTCAACTACATGCTTTGATAGTCGAAAACTCATTTAGAATTTTCTGTCATTTAGTTCTGAGATGGGATTTCTTCTATGTTGGAAAACACGAGGAGACCTTCCAAATTGAAAATTCTAATCATCAGAATTATCAGAGTAATCTGAATTCTGAAAATAATAAAAATGTATAGGTTATGAACATAAACAATACATATTTAACATACTTTTGTGAAATAAAGAGGCTAATTATTTATACGAGTAGCCACAAAAAATACTTTATTTACTATTTATTTAAAACTGCACTACTTATTTCTTCTCAGAAACTATTGTGTAAACTCTGCAGTTCTGCTGATCTAAGTTCAATCAAGTTAACTGGAGAAAATTCACCAGTTAGGTTTGATCTTAGATCAAGAGGCCATGAACTTAGATCAGTGTTTATACAACCAAAATTCTAAATTCAGATTGATTGAAGATCATTTTTGTAATCTTGAACTGAGATTATCTTCTATGCAACCGGGCCTAAGTCAATCAAAAGTAGCCACTCTAAAGAAATGAATGTTGAATTGGGGGTACCACAAGGTTCTATTTGGGGACCAATTCTGTTTTCCATATATATTCAAGATTTACCACATGAACTCAGTGAAGCAAGAACGATGCTATATGCTGATGATACAAGCTTGTTTATTAAACAGAAAACTACATTTAACTCAAAAGAACTAGCACTTTCGATCAAC
Organism: Mantis religiosa; assembly: GCA_030765055.1. Classification (NCBI taxonomy): domain Eukaryota; kingdom Metazoa; phylum Arthropoda; class Insecta; order Mantodea; family Mantidae; genus Mantis; species Mantis religiosa. The sequence goes on along the minus strand of CM060951.1, from coordinate 112,490,572 downwards.
TTTTAGGGTGGCTTGAAAAGAATAAACTTATAGTGAACCGGTGGCAACAATATTTCATCATGCAAAAATTAAACTTGAACAATCATACAGTGCAACTTGGCAACATGGTTACAATTTGTTCACATTCCACCAAATTCCCCGAATTCATGTAGATGAGCACTGGAAATGGGACTCACACATTGATTTTCAGCTGCAAAAGCTGAGTAAAAGTGTTTGGCAATAAGAACAATGGGGAAAGTTAGAAGTGAATCTCTGAACACATTGTAGCATGCGTATTTTCACTCATTTCTATCATAGGAGTCATGTTTTGTGTTGTAATGCGATAAAGAGCATAGAAATTTTTAAAATCCAAAAACGGGTACTAAGGCTTATAGCAGGGAAATCATCAACAAGCAGCTGTAGACTAATATTTAAAGAGCTGCTTACATTACCTTTGCCCTAGATGTATATATATGAAATATTATTATATTTTCATACAAATATAAATCATTTTCAAGTAAATGCTGATGTACATTACCACCACACTCGTAACAAGGATAATTTGGCAATTCGAGCGCACCAAACGAGCATTTATGAAGGAAGCTTTAACTACAAAGGGATAATGTTATACAATAAACTTCCAAGTTCATTTAAACAAGCTGCATGCACATGGTTTTTATACGGTTAATGAATTTTTAGAACTATAACCAGTAATAAGTACTGAGAGCATAGTACAGGGTGTCCATAAATGAATATCGGGGTTTTAACGCTTTATAACATTAATTTTATTAAACTTACAGTAATGAAATATATGTCACATGAAAGAGCAACTCAAACAGTTTTATATACGAGCTTACAAGTGTTCTATGTGAGCACCATTTGTCACACGGCACACATCAAGTCTATAGCTGAGTTCTTCCCAGACGTTGAGCAGTGTGTCTTCAGTAATTGTTGCAACAGCTGCTTCAATCCTGTTTTGTAATTCATGGAGGTCAGCTGGTAATGGAGGTACATACACACGATCCTTGATGAAACCCCAAAGGTAGAAATCGCATGGCGTTAGGTCGGGTGAACGTGGAGGCCACGCATAGCAAGCTCTGTCATTGGGTCCCTTGCGGCCAATCCAGCGGTCGGGTAAAGTTACGTTCAACCATTCGCGTACTGCGTTGTGCCAGTGAGGTGGCGCGCCATCTTGCTGGAAAATGAAATTCTCTGGTTCATATTGTTCCAACTGAGGGAAGAGCCATTGCTCTAGTGTATCAAGGTAGGAAGTACCAGTTACAGTAGCTTCACCAAAAAAGAAAGGTCCGTAAACTTTCCGCCGGGATACAGCACAAAAAACATTGATTTTAGGGGAGTCTCGTTGCACTTGTACGACCTCATGAGGATTTTTTGAGCCCCATATCCGCGCATTATGAGTGTTAACATGTCCACTGAGGTGAAAGGTCGATTCATCACTGAAAACAACATGATCTAGAAAATCTTCATCGTCATTAAACAGCATTACGTTAGCGAAGTTGGCACGTAAACCATGGTCTGCAGGCTTTAGAGCCTGTAACAACTGTAAACGATAAGGACGTAGTTGCAATCGTTTCCTTAAAACTTTCCAAACAGTCGACTTAGCAATTTCTAATTCACGACCAGCCTTCCGAACTGATTTCTTTGGGCTACGAGTGAACGACTCTCTCACTCGCTCAACATCCTCTTCGCTAACTCTTGGTCGTCCCGTGCTCTTCCGTTTACAAAGGCAGCCTGTATCTTCAAACTGATGAAACCATCTACGGATGTTATTGTCACTTGGAGGATCACACCCGAACTTAATGCGGAACGCACGTTGCACAGTAACTACAGATTCGGTCTTTGCAAACTGCAAAACACAAAACGCTTTCTGCTCACTAGTCGCCATCTTTGCTACTACCGCTTTCTAGCGGATCGCGGCGTAAACATTTCACGCACATGCGCACTGGTGCCAACGAATAAAACTGTTTGAGTTGCTCTTTCATGTGACATATATTTCATTACTGTAAGTTTAATAAAATTAATGTTATAAAGCGTTAAAACCCCGATATTCATTTATGGACACCCGGTACATTCACAGACTTGTAATATTTATATTATAATGAAACTTCTTGTAGTAAACTAGTCTATGCAAAATGCCACATAAAACCACAGAAAAGCTTCTTAATGTGTATATTGTATGTAATCAATTTGGCTTTATGTATACAGTATACTTTATACTGTATTTGTACATTTTGAAGTGTCTCATAACATGTATATGTTGCCAAGGGCGATATAAAATTCTAATTTTAAATACCAAAACTTCATAAAACCCTTCCATCCAAAACTAAAACGAAATTTTTGCTCGTCATTTCCTAGATATTTTGATTAATGCACGATTTCTACCACTAGGAGCGCATGTAATCATGGGGTTACACAAAGCTCTATAGATAGCGCCAAGGGAGAATTAGGATGCCGCTAATTGGAACTACTGAAAGCTAGAGAAGCTTCTAGTTTGAGTCATAAGATTATTTTATGAACGATTGCAGCTGAACATTACCTTTACATTCTGTTCAAAAGAAGCCATGATAAGGGACTTTATGTCCGAACAAAAGAATATTAATTTTGTCAAATAGGATAAGAAGTCTATCATGGTAAATACTAAATTACGGGGAACTGTCCTGAAACCTGAAAACCTCGTGAATAACAAGATAAAAAGTTTTAATGTTTGCTGACGACACCGCAATATACAATCATCATAAAAATCCACGTTTTGGCCTTTTAGAGATGCAGCAGTACACTGTCCACTTCCTTTCATGGCTTCATCACTGCAAAATCAAAATTAATGCGAACAAATGCCAACTTACACATTTTACAAAGCGTCGCCCTTGGGAAATGGACCTAACAATCGATGGTCAAATATTGCAATGTCGTCAGCAGGTCAAGTACTTCGGCGTGACGTTGACACGCACGATGCATTGGATCACCCACCTAAGAGATAGCGCCAACAAAGGGGGGCAGCGATTAAAGATGTGCGCCCCCATATTTAGGAGCTAACAGCTAAAGCTGCGCTCGAAAATCATCCTATATAGATCCTTCATTTTATCCGTGGTCCTGTACGCCTGCGTGGTCTTGCCCAATGCCTCCAACACCGCCCTAAAGTATCTCCAAACCCTACAAAACCTATCCCTACGCAAAATCCTGTCTGCTCCTATCTGAAAAACAACTGCCACCATTCACCAAGAAACGCATATGCCTTACATCAACGAGGCCATCAACGTGCCTCTTCCATCTGGGCGCGCATCCGACATCATCAAAACCCCACCATACACAATATTGGGAAAGGCGAACCCAAGCACAGAAAACACGCCAGAATCAAAGCATATTGAAGAAAAACAAAAACAAAAAACAACACGTTTGCAAAGTTATGCGCGCCGAACCCTTCCTGGCTCAGGCCCACGCTCCCCGGCAGAGGCCGCCATCATCGGCAGCCCAGGAGTCAGCTACCCGCTGCCGCACAGCCTAACTGCGAACATTGTAAATATTGTACATAGCCAAGTCTGTACAGTGTAGTGCGTGTGATATTGGGACGTACGTGGTATGCCCAGGTGTGTGTGTCTGTGTGTGTATGTGTGTGTGTGCGCGCGCACGATAAGCGCAGTGTAAATATAAAAACAAGTAAAAGAAAGACAGGAACAAATAACGAGAAAAAACTGGTCCTCGGTGGTCTCAGAACAGGTCGCCGTATGGGTTTTAGAAGAACCCCAAACACAAAAAAAAAAAAAAAAAAAAAGCCACACCGAGAATTATAAAACCATGTAAATTTAGAGCCTGTAAGCCGGGTCCAATGTACCGGCACCAGGCAAATAAGTTCCAAATAAAAATCCTTAAGCCTCGTTATTAGATGCGATGGACATAGGGTATATGATGTTGGCTTTTGATGATTGACGATTGATTGGATTGTGATCCTTTGTGTTGTCTCTATTCTCTGTTGTGCATTTATTCATTTACTTATTTAAAGCTTCACACCAGTAGAAGTAAATTGTGAAAATACGCCGAAACACATGCATTATTAAACCAACTATTCGTGTGCTACAAGTGACCATGTGCAAAGTGAAACAGTGCGAATAGAAGTAGTAAACAGTGGTGTTCACGTTGTGCCTAGTTTCCGAGTGAACTGTGTTTGGTGCAACAGAGTACATTAGTGACGGGTATTAAGCATAAACCCACCACAAAACAGCGTGGGACGCACAGCTGTGTGCTGTTGTTGCACGCAACAAGAGGCGTCCCTATACAACGCTGCTCGCAGCAACCACTGCGGCTGACAGACACTGACTCCCGCCACAAGATGGCGGGGGCCGCAGTGACAATTGCAGCAGCACTACCACCAGATGGCAGTCTGCCGACTGGCAGTGGACTGATTCCCAGAGGCTTTTTTTTTATAAACGAGGCTTTAGCAGAGAGTAAAGGGAGAGAAGTGGTGGGGCCCCACGGAAGCATCCCCGTTAGTAACGGTGGTAAGGGCTCAGGTGCCAGAGGGGCACGTTGCAGAAAAGGGTAGCGTCCGGGGGTCCAGCCATTACCGGAGAGGCCCTGGATGGATCACCGGGGTATAGAAGGAGGGATTAAATGATTAGTATCATTTATTCATTTAGGGTCACTGCGCACCAATGGTGCTTAATTTAGCGCCGGCTATGGCGCGCCGGTCGCTCGGTGCATACAGCGGTCGTTAGGAGGTCGAAACGCGCGAATACTTCAGAGAAGTATTCGCGCAGGGTTTCGGGGTGTGTGGGAGCAGCAGCGATCTGAAGTTCAAGGAGTTTGTGATTGAGTCGGTCTATGTTCGTCCTGGTCTGAGAGTGAGAGCTGCTGATGTGTTCCTGTAAGTCATTGAACTTCTGGTTGATGGCGTCCTGTATAGCGTCTTGTAGTTGCTTGGTCAGAGATGAAATGGTGTTAGTAAGCGTTCGAAAGGAGGAGGTAACTTGCTCTTGGTATGATGTGAGGTTGTCCGTCGTCTGCTGGTGTGTAGTCACGAGTTTGTCGTGAAGGTCAGTTACTCTGGCGTAAGTGGCGTCGTGTCTTGAGTGGCTGGCGGCGAGTGAGTCCTCCAAGTGCCCCAGGCGAAGACCAATGTTCAGAACCTCAGAGTGGAGGTCCTGAACTTCGGCTGTAGGAGTCCCTTGGATGGCGGCGGCGCGTCGGTTTGGCAGTTGCTCTTCGATAGAATGAAGCCTTGACCTTCTGGACTTCATCCTTGAGGCAGTCCAGCGCTGGGCTCCAGTAGGCTGTACTGTCGGAGTGAGCCGTTGGAGGTGTGATGAGGTCGGAGTCCTGGCGTGGGCGAGCGGGGCACTGCACCTGTCCTGTAAAGTGCTGGCGCTGCGGACCCTTAGCACTCGTGGTACCTCTGACGTTACTAGAGGAACCTCGGGCCGAACAGCTGAGCCCCTCCTTCGGGAGTTGTTCGGATTGGGATGGACTCGAGGGGGCAGTGTGTTCCCGAAACCCGTGGGAATCGGGTAAGTCTTCGGACGGGGTTGAGGGAAGCCATTAATTCTCCCGGGTACTAGCCTGCAAAGCTAGTAGAAGGTGTGCTAGATTACCAGGCGGCCCCACCGAGGTTTTTCGATAGTCTTCACCTTGAGTGTTGACGCGCGTAAGTGGCGTATCCACTTCCATCCCGTCTTGAGTCCATAGGACCAGATGGGGGGCTTGTTAGTCTCTAGGTCTTGCCCTATGGAAAGCACCTCGGAGGACGTCGAGCGCCCTTTGGGACAGCTCGGATACTCCCTGGTTGAAGGAGGCCCGGGTCCAGTTCCTACGGGTTCAGGACTAATGGGAGTAGAACCTCTGGGCTAAACTGTCCTGTAAAGTGGCCGTAGCCATTGCAGGTGGCGCAGTACCGGTGGCGGCGTCGAAGATCGTGCTGCTGGCATTCCCCGGTGAGAGTCGCGGCACCACAGTAATGGCACCGAGGGGTTGCAGAGCATGTGGCGGCTGCATGCCCGTACCTGCGGTCGGCCGGCTGGCTTTTCAGCCTCACCGCTGGAGCACTCCAGCAGCGATCCGCCTTCGGACCTACCATTGGCCAACCTCACGGCAGCCACTACTCCAGCCCCAATGGATCTCAGCGCCATGGAGGACGAGGCAGTTGCGTGAAAGTACGCCCAACTGGAAGAGGAGGTAAAAGACATCCAAAAAGAAATATCTTACCTCCAGGAAATATTGGAGAACATGGCCCTAGAGTCCCGGGACAATGGAAAAATAGCTAGCAACCTGGCACGCTGCTACCAGGAGCACGCAATCAAAAAGCGACACCTGGTACAGCTGGGAGAAGGCAATCAGGCAGCATCGCCCAGAAAGCGACCCCACCACCGCAATAGCGACTCGGATGCCGAGCGCAAGAAAAACAAAACGCAACATCTGCCCTCCAGGTCGCTACCAGAAACAGGTACGAGGCATTGTCCTCATCCGAGGAGGATGACGATCTGGAACGATCCATTGCCTTCCCTGCCCTTCCGACTACAAAACAAAAGGCACCCAAGCACCAACGGCCAACACGGCCAAACACTTCTGCAGCAAAACCGCCAATAACCACCCCCACTCCTACACACATTCCCTCCGCATCAGCCACAGCCGTGGCTACAAACACAAAAAACCCTCATAGAAACCACCGCGCATCGTCATTCCTGACGGCAGGCAGGCAACTAAACTCCTGCAGATACTCTGGGGCTCCCTCTCAGCGTACGCGCTTCAGAATACGCGCAACTGCCTCAAGCTGTTCCTCAACCGGAAAGAAGACGCTATCCCCACTATGACAAAGCTGAAGGACGCAGGAGTGGAGAACTTCAGCTTCATCCCGCGGAGTGATAAACCTCTCCGCTACATCCTGAAGCGTCTTCCCGAGGACCTCGAAGAGGACCTTATCCGCGAGGACCTAGAGGCGAAGGGCTACACCGGTGTCCTAGTTCGTCAACTGAAATCACGCGGCAGGCCTCTGCCAAACTTCCAAGTTACCCTTGACAGGACCACTCAAAACCAGCGACTTCTGCAAGAAAGAGAGGTATGCCAATACTTGTCGCTGTGCAGGTCCTGACGACAAATAACAACATTACACAATGCTTCAACTGCCAGCAGCTGGGGCACACATTTAAGATGTGTTACATGACCTCCCGATATGTCCTCTGTGGTGGACTCCACCGCTCAGCTGACTGTCCAAAGAAGGCAACGCAGGACGTTGCACCTCGCTGTGCGAGCTGTGGGGAGACGCATCCTGCTAGTTACAGGGGTTGCAAGACGTTCCGCAACGAACGCCACCGCCGCCAACTGGTAGCCATACCCAAGTGCACAACCAGGTCCATGACCCATTGCCAACCCGGCCCTGGTCAGAGATGGCGTCTCATTTGCAGGCGCACGCGTGTCGCCACCAACTGGCCCACCTCCAACAGCACAACCCTCTCAGGATCCTTCAGGTGACTTGGGTGGCTTAAATGAATTGTTGACTCACTTTAAGGGGCTCAACCTTAAAAAAATAATACCAAAAGTGCAACCATTCATCGGCAGGTTTAAAGGCTGCACTAACACTTGGGAGAAATTAGAAGCTCTCATTTGACTCCTCTCGGACATCTTAGAGTAAGTGGCTCAACCAAAGGGAGACACATCTTTAACTCGAGCGCTCCTGTGGAATGCCGACGGCATCTACAGGCAGCAGCATGAACTTAAAAGCTTCCTACGGCGTAACAAAATTGACGTCGCATTTATTTGCGAAACAAAATTAAAGTGGGAGTATACTTTTAAACTCAGGGGTTACCAAATCTTTGGAACCGGTAGGATTGGCAGACAGGGAGGGGTAACAGCCATTTTACTAAAAAGCAAAGTTGCTCATGTTTTTGTTGCGCTGCCACCATTGACAGTGTTAGAGTGTACGGCTCTTAAAACACGTGTAAATAACAAAACGGTGATGCTGGTAGCCCTCTATCGGTCCCCCAACTCCCCCGACTGTAGACGCGACCTCGAACAAATCCTCGCTTTGGAGGACCACGTTATAATGGCAGGAGATTTCAACGCTCGACACCCCTGGTGGTTTTCACGTCGAGCAAACGTGGCTGGAAATCTTCCAATAGACCTTATAACAGAAAATGACGAACTCTAGGTGTATTTCCCCCACGAACCCACCTTTTGGCACAAGTCAGGGCACTTAGACCCTGAAATTTTGGACTTCGTAATTACAAAAAATGCAACATTACCAAACAACTTCACTGTGTATCACAGCCTAGACTCCGACCATCTTCCAGTACATTTCGATATCTGTGGCAGCATCACAGCCGGTGTGACTGGCCCTATGAAGCGCGCAGAAACTGACTGGAACAAATTTACATTCGAAATGCGTAGGATGGCGCAGCCTGGGCTGTCATACTACAGCGACGCGGACAGCGACGTCGCCATTGAAAACTACACCGCCTCGCTGCACACGACTAAAAGAAATTCTACCAGCCATACCACAAGCCCATCCAGTTTTTGCACGTACACTGAGGTGGAGCAGCTCATTGCCAGGAGGCGGCGCTTGACGAGACTTTGGCGGCTTACCTGCCAGCCTGAGTATAGAGTGCTAGCAAAATGGCTACGCAACATCATTCGGCAACAAATTAAAATTAACAAAATTGAACAGTGGGAGCAGAAAATGTTAAACACCACACATTCAGACCATTCTTTGTGGAAATTATTAAGGGCATTTAAAGACTCCTCGAGCGCCAACTCAGGCACTGAGGCGCTGCACACTCGCCTCGACCTGTACTTCTCCTCCGAGGAGAAAGCCGAGGTTTTTGCAGACTGTCTGGCAGAAAAATTCACAGAGAACCCTGCGACGAACCCCGAGTTAGAACGGGAAGTCCAGACATGGGTAAAAAACTGGGTGGCACAAAGGCATGAGCAACACTTGCCCTTCAAAAGCCCGCAGGAGGTCTACAAGCTCATTAGGCAGCTACCTAATGGGAAAGCCGCCGGCCCGGACAGGGTGACTAATGAGGAACTCACGCATATCCCGAGAAAAGCCCTGGTGCAACTTACAAAAATTTTCAATGCCTGTTTGCAGCAAAATTATTTCCCTGACACTTGGAAACGAGCCAAGATAATAATGCTTCCGAAGCATGGAAAAAGCACCAGGCAGCCTCAGAATTACCGCCCCATTAGTCTCCTGTCTACTATTGGTAAATTGCTTGAGAAAATAATTCTCTTTCGACTCCAAAATCAAATTCCGTCGATTGACATTTCTAACTCGCAATTTGGCTTTAGAAAAGGACACTCAACAGACCTCCAACTCTTAAGATTAGCAGATGACGTCACCGAGCAATTTAACAACGGAGCTTCAACGTTGGCGCTATTTTTGGACGTAGAAGCCGCATTTGATCGGTGCTGGCACAATGGCCTGATTTACAAACTGCACCGAGAGTTTCCCGGCCTCTAAAGTTCTCTACCATTGCTGCATAATTTCTTATAAAATCGGCGCTTCTACGTCCAAGTGGGTCGCTCCTCCTCAAAGGAGAGAGTGGTGCAGGCTGGCATACTACAGGGGGCCATTATGTCTCCCTTCCTGTACATACTGTTCTCCAACGACTTTCCCGTGGACGCCAGATGAAAAGTTGCAATGTATGCTGACGACACTGCAATATACAACCATCATAAAAATCCCCGTTATGGCTTTTTGTGATGCAGCGGTACATTGACCGCTTCCTTTCATGGCTTCATGACTGTAAAATCAAAATTAATGCGAACAAATGCCAGCTTATACAATTTACAAAGCGGCGCCCTTTGACAATGGACCTAACGGTCGATGATCAAGTATTGCACTGCCTTCAGCAGGTCAAGTACCTCGGCGTGACGTTGACACGCACAATACAGTGGACTACCCACCTAAAAGATAGCGCCAACAAAGGGCGACAGCGATTAAAGATGTGCGCCCCCATAATTAGGAGCAAACAGCTAAAGCTGCGCTCTAAGATTGTGCTCTACAAATCTTTTATTTTATCCGTGGTCCTGTACGCCTGCGTGGTCTGTGCCAACACCTCCAAAACCGCCCTAAAATACCTCCAAACCTTACAAAACCTCTCCTTACGTAAAATCC